>NKZO01001727.1:0-110904 GCA_002370185.1 Metschnikowia sp. 01-655c1
GAATAATGGTCAGCACCAAGGGCTTTGGTGATCAATTCATAGAGGTTTGCTCGTGGGATGGGCGACAATTTGGTGGTGAATTCAAAGCACACGCCTGCAAAAACACAGCACATGCCGTGGACCAAGTCGGAAGATTCGGTTGAGTTCTTAGACAAAAAGGCCAAAATCGCCTTGATCATTGACGAGTCACTCAAGAAATCGTTGACTGCATCAAAGTCCTCATACAACCAGAAAGTGAGGAGTATTAAATAACCAATGGCCATTCTAGGGTCTGGATTATCAAGGTTTGTGATGAGCATACCTGATAAAGCCTGGATCAAACACATCTCTTCCTCGCCTTCGTCTGCATCCCCGATTTTGGTTTCCCGCATAAGCAATTTAGTTTCGGGAGATTCCTGAGCGATGTATACCAACAACACTGCAGCAAACCACACACAGTATGGGTTGAGTTTCAAGTCCGAATCGTACATAGTAAGAACGGTGAAGATGTTTGCATAAGGAGTTTTTTTGAGGTTCTCGTCCACGGGTATATTTTCACTTGGTTTCTGCGTGGTCTCCTCGCCGTTTTCAGAAACTTGTTCCCGGAGTTCGGCGTAGTGGTTGGGGTTTTTGCTGGCCTTGATTTGATCAGAGACGAATGCTAGCTTCGCCTCTTCGTTGCCCTTCAAGTAGCAGATAAGACACTGTAAAGCAGCAACTCTGATTTCGAAAATGTGCACCGAGTTCACAAGAAGTGTCCAGTTGAGAAGAGCAAGCGGAGCAGGAATGTTCTGGTCAAATGACTGAAGTTGCACTGGCATTGAAGGGTCCATGTAAGGAACGTCAATCTGGGAGAATTGGTACTGCAAGTCAGGGTTTTCGGCGATGATGTCACCAGTGACCTTGAGGGCAGTCTTTCTAATGGGAATCTCCATGACTGGAGAAAAGACGAGTCTGAGAACACTGAAGAATATTCCAGAAGAGTAAAGCTTTTCTTGGTTCTTGGTCAACTCCTGGTTGTCGGAATCCACAAACGACTCGCATATCTCCAACGCAATGGTCATGTTCTGAAGTCTCTGGTCGGTCCAGATGATGGGAGCAGAAGGAATTGGATCATTTTCTCCACTGTACTGATTATCCTCAATGGGTTCAGCTATCAAACGAGCCAATTGAGGCACACAATCCGTCTCCAAGAAGAACTTTTGGTTGGAGGCATTATACCTCAAAAGGTTGGTCAAGAGCGTCATGCAGTCTTGTACCAAAATGGAGCCACGGATACCGCCCTCCTCCTCGATGATTTCAAAGATCTTCTCAAAGGTATTCTCAAACGCCACCAACTTCTGGATGTTGAAGTTGTGGTTGACCAAAGCCATCAAAAGCAAAATGGCCTCATTTCTTATAGGGTCATTGGGGTCATCCAACAAGGCCACGATAGTGGACACAGCCAACGGTGTATTGATGACACAATCCTTGGCCCGTTCGGGCCTAGCAGCAACCACGGCTTCCAAGAGCTGCAACGAAAACATCCGCACCTGGAAACCCTGGTGTTCCTGCAACACATACATCAAGACCTTGATATGTTCGTCCGACAGGATCATTTCATCAGCTATCCAATCGGAGAACTCGTCCAATTCAATCCGCTCTACCAACAAAGGAGACGGGTACTTCCCGTTCTGCACACGCGACTGGTTGGAGATCCAGCCCAACGCAGACTCCTCGCTGGCATCTTCTCCTCGTAGAAACAAGATCAAGAGCGTTTCCAACACGGCCTTGACCACGGGAGCATTGTCGCAATCCTTTCCAAGGGCCAGGAGAAGGGCTCGGAGTCCATGTTGCACAACAGGCTCCCTGAATTGGCGGGAAAAGCTCTTCAAGCCCAACACGGCCGACTTCCGGTCTGCACCTAGCGTGGCATGCTGCAAACGGTTGCTAAGGGTCTGGATGGCCTCCTCTTCCTGGCCCGGTTTGTGGCCCGAGTTCCGGGAGATGCCGCTGAATATACCCATTCTTCGCTTGCCAATATGGAACGCAAAGTGTAATTGGGGTGGGGTATATGTATATATACGTATAGCGAGGTGAGACTCTGAAAGAACACGATCTGGTCTGCATATACCTGTACGCGTACCTCACGCTTCCTGTCTGGCTGTACGTAAACTATGACCTCTGCAGTCCAACTCTGATGCCTGCGGAAGAGAAAAGAGCAGAAGCAAATGGAATAGAAGTGAATGGAACAGAAGTAAGTCATTCTGTAGAAGTGAGTTCTGCAGATCCAACCCCTGCTCTGGTGGGACTGGCACATGGTGGGGAGACTTCCGCATCAGAAAATGTGGAGCCCTCTGACCAAGACCCTAATGCTACAGAGACACTCTTATTTCCAGATCTCTCCCTTTTTGATGAACATGTATATGAAGAGGAATCCAGCCCCGCTCCTCTTTCCGATTGGGCGAAGCTGAAGATCGGCACGTTCCAGTCCAGGCTTGAAATGGTCCTCCAGAGCAGGGAGAAAAAGGGCTACAAGATGTATGGCTTGAGCCAAGTATCTTCGTCGGTCCTCATACAACTAGTCAACGAGTCTTTTGGGTTCAACGGCTGGTCCTCGTCGGTTTTGGATGTAGAGACACTCGCGCAGGAAGACGATGAGGAGAACCAGGTGTTTTCAGCCAAGAGAAGGGCCTTCATCCGTATCAGTCTACGGGACGGCACTTCCATTGAGGCCCAGGGTATTGGCGAGTCTTTTGGTCAACTGCATAAGTATTTGTCGTTGAGTAATAGTCTGAAAATAGCCATTTCTAATGGTATACGCAATGCCATATTGCAGTTTACTGACTTACTCAATACAGGCACCTCCATAAAGTTGGAGCCCTCGTGATAGATCCTTGGGGGTCAAAAGGTATGAAGCAGTGCAAGAAAATTTCCATGAAGTGCTTATAATAATGGTTATTGATAATGTGGAGTCAATGATAAGAAGTCCTATGAAGAAATCCTTCAATGGAGTTCTTGAAGTTGTTGATGAGAAAGTGCACCTATAAAGGTGGGCTGTTCAATGATGATAAAGAGGAGTACCATGAGAGAAGTGGGCTCCTGACTAATGATATAGTGGAGTTCTTATGATGAAGAAGACCTATGATGAATCAGTCCTATCATAAAGGTGGGACTGTCATAGATATAGTGGAGTTAATGATTATGGGGTCTTATTATTCAGTGGAACATTATTCAGCGGAATACTGAATTTAATAAAGTGCATTTCTATAAAGTGCATTTCCATATAGTGGAGTTCTACAAAGTGGAGTTTACTATAAAGTGAGCTTATGAAAAAGTGGAGTCATATAGAGTTTTGACAAATAGATTTTAACAAGTTGACTAATATTATGTTCAATAGACCTTGTTGGATTCTCTTCATACGTCTAGTACTTGTTACTTATCTGTATTCGTGTTACCTAATAACCTTGGCAGAGCCACGTGGCTCTTTTAAATGAACGTGGGTCTGATGTCACTAGAAGTCTAAAATGTCCAACTTGGGGAACGGCTTGATCTTGGGAACAGGAATCTCGTCTATAAGGTACACCTCGCCGTCGTCATTGATTCTCTCACGGTCCTTCACGCTCATGTTGTGGATCTCCTCGATGTTTTCACTCAAGAACTTGGTGAGCGCCTCCCAGTTCTGTTGGATCTGATATGCCTGCTGGATCTTGTGTCTTCTGACCAAAGCTTCAACCAAAGCCAAGGCATCTGCCTCGGTCAGGTCGAGTCTTTCGATCAACCGTCCCACCGACTTGATGAGATACTCTTCCTCGTAGATGGTGCCCTTTCTGCCCTTGGCCCGCTTCCTTTCTTCTCTCTTTCTGTTCTTGGCTGTTTTCCGAGATGCTCCTGTTTTGGCTGTACCCGACGTCTTGCCTGTGTACTTGGTGAAGAACGAAGGAGTGGTGGAAGTTTCGGATGCGGCCACCGACACGTTATCTGGAGCATCCAAGTCGTCGTTTGGAATGCCGTAGAATGCGTAGGGGTCCTCCTCCTTCTTTTGTCTCAATTCTCTTAATCTTCTCAATTGGGAGTTGGACTGGCTGGTACAGTCAGCCAAAAGCTCGGCAATCACTCCAAAGCCTTCGCCCAATTGGACATCCACAATCTCCTCAATAAGCTCGGACTTACCGCTGTCCAAGGCCAAAAGTGTGGCACTGGCATACTCGTAACTCTTGCAGTAGAGCCTGACGGCCTCGTCCACATTGCCCAAGAATCTGACCTCAACTTCCGCTGCTTGTGAGTACTTGTGATCATCACTGAGCATGGCCGACAATTTCTGGGCAGTTTCAGAGACTAAGGCCTTGTCCTGAATGCTTTGCGCCAAGTACATGGCTTCCTTCCAGCGCTTGCTCAAGATGTAGCTCTCCAATGCACTCTTGGTGTTGTTGAGATGCTCATAGGCAATTCCGGCCTCGGTGAACTTCTTCTGGTCATACAAGCTATCGGCATATAAGGCTAGAATCTCCTTGCTTCTGGCCTCATCGTACTTGTAGATGGTCAAAGCTTCCTTGTAGAGACTGTGCTTGACCACATAGTTATCGAGTTCTTCGACGGTCTCGGGACCTAGTTCATGGAGCCAATTCAATGCTTTGGAGAACTTTTTCAAGAAATCATCGATGAGGAACTTACGTCTTAATGGGGTTTGAACATGCAAGTTTTGGAGGAAGGGTAAGTACTCCTTAGGGTCCTTCTGGGACTTTTGCGCAATGTTCAATGCCATTTTCACGTCGTAAAGCTCCAATGCATGGTCATAAAGCTTGTTGACGTCCAGGAGAAACGTGAGGTGAGTGATGGTCTTCTCGACCTCGTCAGCATCGGTCAAAGACGAAATGAGCGAGAGTGCTCCTGCTAAGTTGGCTGGTTTCTGGCACGCATAGGCCGTGATCCGGGTCTGCAAATATGTCTTTTCAAACTGTTCCTTGGAGAGAACCTCAAGGATAATCTCGCATATCTTGTTGACCTTGGAAGACGTCTTCTCAGTATTGGAGTTGACAATAATCCTCTTGGTGCCAGAGTCATATCTATCGTCAAGCTCATGGTTGCCAAGAGATAACTTAGAGATATCGGGCACTTCACTTTGAACCAAGGTATCTTTGTACTTGGTCTCGGTGACGTCTTCATCATGCAAGCAAGAAATAAACAAGTCCAAGTAGTCGATGCGTCCAATCTGCCGGAGGAAGGTCTCCACATTGTCGTGGAAAAGCTTTGGGTCGTAGTCGTATAAGATATCAAGGTCAATGCGGTGTGTACGGCATGCAACGAAAGCACTATGATAATCAAGTCCCTGGATGAACTTTCTGACTCCATTCAACACCATGATCCGGGGACAGATGGTCTCCAAGTTGCCTCTTGGCGCCTGCAACACAACAGAGTACTTGGACGGGATGCACGAGACTAGGGTGGACCCTCTCTCGATTTGCCGTGTTCTCTCATCGTGTGTGGTGCTCTGGGTGAACGCAAAGTTGTCTGGGTCAGTGACATCTTTCAAGTGAACAAAACATACCTGAGAGTGGGCAGTGGTGAACGCCAAGTGGGTGTCGGTGACCTTGATGGACGTGACAGCAGTTGTGAGCTGCGTTTCTCCAGCATAAAGTTTTCCGTTGGTAGACACTCCAAGAGCAACTGGTGTATAATCTGGGCCAGCAAGTGCAAGCTCGAGCTCATGGCAAAGCACGGGGAATCTAGTAACTGGGGAGTAGGATCCGTTTTCCTGAAGATTCAAAACTGAACCATCGATGTTTTCAACAACAGCACTTTGGAAGTCGGAGGCTGACTTTATTAAAACAGCACGAGACGCCCAGGTCACGAAATTCACTGGCTCTGATTTCGATGCTTCGAAAAAGACAATTGTAGAAGAGCTAGGTGTGTCCACCAATGCCACCACCAGATGGTCTCCTATGAAACACACTTGCTTGACCAAGTCTACCTCCGAGGCAAACAAGGATTTAGGAAAGGTTTTGACCACGGGGTCCTTGGCCAGCTTCATGTCTTCCAAAGAAATCGATGCTATGCTGATATCACCTGAACTGGAGACAAACGCAAATTGGTCGTTTGATCCATTCACAGCTGCAGCCACCAAGGGACTATCGAAATCATAGTCTCTATAAGCAATTGGAGGCGGAACATTGGCAACTGCAAGAGGCGTGACTTTAGCCTCACACCCGTCGATCACCACGGTCATTCCCGAATCCTTGCCTGTGACAGTTGGTCCCGACACGATATTGTAGGCAAAGTTGTACATCTTCACGCCTCCAAGGGTGGTGCCCACCATCAACTGTAGGGGTTTTTCCGGGTGGAACTTGATGAACGACACTTCGTTGGCAGGCAATTCTTCCGTCACGTAAAGCTCGTGTTTCAAGTACCAGTGGTAGTTCTTGGTGGTCCAGATCTGGACTCTGTCCCGTAATTGGAAGGCCAAGATATCGCTGTGGCACGACCATTCCAAGTTATAGATGGTTTCAGTGGAGGGGTCTAGACGGGTGTTGAATTCACCATGTCTCAAACCGTTCCTCTCGTAGAAGGCGACCTGGAGAACATGGTCTCCATCAGTATCCACAAACCTCTGAGTGGAGGCTATCAAGGAGCCCGAAGGTCTCCAGGCCAAGTTGTGTTCCAAGCCATCCACAGCTTCAGACACAGAGTCCAATACACCTTCACGGGAGAACACACGGATGACTCTGCGTCTGACCAACTCCAGAGTGGCTTCAATCAATGCCTCCTCGGCCGTGGAAACAGAAAAATACTCGCAGTCGCCACGCCAGCTGATTTTGACCGTATCATTGTCAAATGTAGACACCGTACCCTTTTCAAGAGGAGCCACAGTAGGGTCTCTCAACGGAGAGTCTTCCTTAAGGTCCAAACCAGCATACTTGATGGCCTCTCTCTCTCTTTCCAAGGCCTTGAAGCCCTTTCCCTTGAACTGGGTCTCCTCCTTACCCCAGCCCACGGAAACGTGCTTCGCATCTGAAACCTTGATGTCGTTGGAGTCAAGCGTCTTCTCGCATATAGGTTCGAACGCACGTGATAGCAACAAGAGGCTGGAAGTCTGGGACAAGAGAACCAAAGTTTCCTCATCGGGCGACCAGCATGCGGCCACAAGCCCTGCGTCAATCAGCCCCACGATTTCCACACTGGTGGTCTCGTAGTCCGGTGCAGCCATATCGTATTGGGCGGAGATCAAGTCACCATTGGAAAACACAAACACCAAGAGGGCGGAGTCGGCAAAATGGTTGAAGCTCAAGAGCTGGGCCTGCGGCCCGGGGAAAGACGCCAATACCTGGACCAGCCCGTTTTTCATGAGTTTTTGCACCTCGATGGCATGGCTTTCTTGAGAAGAAAGAACCACGGAAATGGTATCGGAGACGGGGTCAAATACCGAGTCCACGGGCGTGAGGTCGGGGTAAGTTCGAGACTCGGGCTGGATATGCCCACGGTTTAGAAGCACCAAGTTCTTCATTGTGTGGTTGGTGTGGGGTGGTTGGCTATAGTGTGCTCGGTGCTATATGAACAAGAGAGAAAAGGTCTCATCTCACTGTCCTGCAGGAAGTACACCACCTATTCATATAGACTAGGGAGTATTGGGTACACCAGAAGTGGAGAACCAAGTCTTGGTTAAAAAGTTGGGTTGACTATGGGTATAGTGAATATAGTGTATTGATGACATGGTGAAGGTTTTTTAGAATTTTTGGATTCTACAATTTTTAAAGGAGGCCTGGTCTTTTTATATGACTGTAATGCTATCAGATCAATTGTTGAAGTTCGCAGCAAATGCCAAAAAAGCACATTAAAGACATAATAGGATTAAGAAAAAAGAAAAAAGGAAAAAAAAAAGAAAAAAAAGACGAAAAGAAAAAGAACATAAAAATATATTAACTCCTATAATACATTAGTTCTTTCTCTAAGACACCTAATAATCGACCCTTCAATTCCCTTAATTTATGTTCACATTCCAAAGAGTGCATGGGTGGTTTGTTGCCCTGGCCCCACTCAGCGTACTCGAAAGACTGCTCCACGCAGCGTCGCAGCTGCGCAGCTCATACGCAATTCAGCACTAAGCAATACACCACCAACAGCCACCAACAACCACCATAGTATTACACCAATTAAAACTGAACAGCTCTTAAAATAAGTAAATCCAAAAACATTTATACTTCCACATACGTTTACAAACACAAGTTTACAAAACCAGTCCCTTTTCTATATATAGGTCCATGGGCTCCGTAGGGAAAATCACTTTTTTGATATGGTGCGCCTGCACACACTGCTCGGCATTCTCCTGGCCAATTTTAATCGAGAACTCCCTCACGCTTATCTGACATCTTCTTTCTGACTCCCCTCCCCCTCCCCCAAACATGTCGGAAAAGTACGAGGCCGTTTTCCGTATGTATATTAAAAATCCTCTTCACTGCTCCTTCTTTTACTAACCCCTTAGGCTCCGCGGAAATGTCCTTGGTTCAGCTCTATGTGCCAGCGGAAATATCCCGGGATGTCATGTACCAAATTGGGAAGCTTAACTTGGTTCAGTTCAGAGACTTAAACAAAAAAGTCAGCGAGTTCCAGAGATCCTTTGTGCTGGAGTTGAGAAAGCTCGACGAGATTGAACGTCAGTACACTTACCTCAAGCTGCTTCTTGACAAGCAGAAAATCGAGGCCGTCATCTACCCTTACTCCGACGAACAAGACATTGGGCCTCAATCCGAGATCGACGTGTACCTGCAAAACGCTGCACTTTTGGAGGCCAGAACCCTGGACTTTGCTGATAATACCGAGTCCTTGAACACCAAGAAGTCGGACTTGAAGCAATTCAAATACACCATTCAGGCTGTCCAGAGATTCATGCATGAAAACGGCGGGCCTGCTTCCGACACCAACGAGAGTGACGCCCTCTTGTCTCAATTGGAGCTTGGTGGTGCCACTGACTTCCATGCCCGCTTCATTAGTGGTGTTATTGATAGATCCAAGGTGGCTACTTTGCAGCAGATTTTGTGGAGAATCTTGAGAGGTAACTTGTACTACTACACCGAGGAATTGCCAGAAGCGGTCTACGACCATAAGACCGACTCTTATATTAACAAAAATGTCTTCATTATTTTCTCTCATGGTTCGTTGATCTACCAGAGAATCAAGAAGATCGCCCAGTCTTTGGAGGCTGACTTATACGATGTTGACCTCTCTCCATCTTTGAGACAGGAACAATTGGCTGCCGTGGATGTCAAGTTGGCTGATATCTCCACTGTCTTGCAGCAAACCGAACTTGCTTTGAATTCGGAATTGGTGGCCATTTCTAGAGACTTGAGCAAGTGGTGGGAAGTGATTGCTAGAGAAAAGGCCGTGTACAAGACCATGAACCTTTGTGACTACGATGGCTCCAGAAAGACCTTGATTGCGGAGGGCTGGGTGCCTTCGGATGAAATTGACAATTTGACTGAGTGTGTGAAGTCCATCAACTCGTCCATTCCTACCATCGTCAATGTCTTAGAGACCAGCAAGACTCCCCCAACTTTCCACCGCACAAACAAGTTTACCGCTGGGTTCCAGAGTATCTGTGACACTTATGGTGTTGCTTCCTACCGCGAAGTGAACCCTGGTTTACCTACTATCATTACGTTCCCATTCATGTTCGCCATTATGTTCGGTGATTTGGGACACGGTATCATCTTGTTCATGGCCGCCGTGGTCATGGTTTACTACGAGAAGTCTATTCAAGCCATGAAGAGAGATGAGATCTTCGACATGGCCTTTTCCGGCCGGTACATCTTGTTGTTGATGGGAATCTTCTCCATGTACACTGGTTTCTTGTACAACGATATTTTCTCCAAGTCCATGGACTTCTTCCCATCTGGATGGAAGTGGCCTGAGCATTTCAAAGTGGGCGAAACCATCCATGCTACGCAAGTGGGAACATACGCTTTCGGTTTGGACCCAGCTTGGCACGGATCCGAAAACGCTCTTTTGTTCTCCAACTCCTATAAGATGAAGTTATCTGTTTTGATGGGTTACACCCACATGACTTACTCGTACTTCTTCTCGTTGGTGAACGCTCTTCACTTCAACAGCTTCATTGACATCATTGGAAACTTCATTCCCGGCTTGTTGTTCATGCAAGGTATCTTTGGCTACTTGTCCCTCTGTATTGTTTACAAGTGGACCGTGAACTGGTACGCTATCCAAAAGCAACCTCCAGGATTGTTGAACATGTTGATCACAATGTTTTTGTCTCCAGGAACCGTTGTGGAGCCATTGTACGAAGGCCAGTCAACCGTGCAAGTGTTGCTTGTGTTGGTGGCATTGATCTGTGTTCCATGGTTGATTCTTGTCAAGCCTCTCTACTTGAAACGTCAAATGGACAAGGAAGCCAAAGAGCATAAATACAATGCATTGAGCGGAGAAGACAATAACGAAGAAGCACACGAGCACCACGAGGAAAACGACGATGACGATGACGATGAAGGGGCCCACGAGGACGGCCACAACTTTGGCGATATAATGATCCACCAGGTGATCCACACCATTGAGTTCTGCTTGAACTGTGTGTCTCACACGGCCTCTTACTTGAGATTGTGGGCATTGTCGTTGGCACATGCGCAATTGTCCACGGTGTTGTGGACCATGACCATTGCCAATGCATTCGGCACCACCGGCGTGGTTGGAGTGATCATGACGGTGTGTCTCTTTGCCATGTGGCTTGTGTTGACAGTGGTGATTTTGGTTGTCATGGAGGGCACGTCGGCCATGTTGCACTCGTTGAGATTGCACTGGGTGGAGTCGATGTCCAAGTTCTTCGAGGGTGAAGGTACAGCCTACGAACCATTTGGATTCGACTCGTTGCTCAGTGGAGTGTTCTAGACAAAGAGATTGAACCTGAGTCCAAGGCCAACAAAAGGCCAACAACAGGTCAACGTCCAACAACAGGTCAACGTCCAACAACAGGCCAACAACAGGCCAACAAAAGGCCAACTGACACTGCTACACTAAATAACTATAAATTATACATTCAGTCACAATAATAAGAAACCATATTAACAATACACAGATAAGTTTACCGATCACAATTAATACAAATAATTTTACTTCTCACTTCTATCATACTATTCTCACTCCTATCATAATATGGCACTCCAGATTTGGCTGCGCGAAGTCATCGCGAAAAATCACCCACTATATACTAACTACTTCAAGCACCAGTCCCATGTCTTCACAATTGGCGTTTGTTATAGACAGTCTTAAGGAGGCTCCCCAAAGTGTGATTCCCATCTTGGCCACACTTCATGCCGAGCGGGAAAACTTGGCCTCCATCTCCAAAGTCGACTTGAAGCACTTGACCAGCCGCACGCTTAACTTGTGCAGAGCTGCTGATGCCTATAGTATATGGAGTGGAGTCAGTATCGTGCACATTCTTGCCGATAGTGTGTTTGTATTGGCTAATGAAGGACAGGCCTTTTTCGCCCAGCTTGTTAAAATCTTGGGCTCTCCCTTTGCCAATGAAGAGCTCATCTTGGAGTCTACCGTGGACTGCCTCAATAAGCTCTGTGCTAGTATAAAGGGCAAACCCACGCTTACTCGGGAGGTGTTGACGCCTAATTTGGCACTGCTCTTTTCGGGTTACTTGGCCCGCGTGGATCAGAACCCACGCTTGATGTTGTCGTCGTTGAAGACGCTTATAGAGGAGTACCCCACCACGTCTCGGCCGTTTGCCAATAAGTTGAAGACCAAGCTCTTGGCCATGCTTTCGAGCGAAGGCTTCCTCAGTATGCCGGAATCCCTCCAGAAAACCGTGTGTTCTACGCTTGCTACCTTGCCTATCATCGAAAAAGATGGCCCTGATGTGCACTGGAGACAGGACGTGGACCGGTTGGTGGCCAATATTGCTGGGACGGTGGATATTTATACCAATTTCGTCAATGTCAAGGAAGACCAGGAAATATCTGCCTTGCTTAAAAAACTCTCGAAGGCCGATGAACCCGAGATCTTCCTGGCTCTCCACATTGATATCAACCGGCCAGTGTCGATTTTAAGCATTTCCAACCGAATGGAACTTTTGTTGATGATGCTTCTGGGATATCTTACCAGTGGCAGTCGTTTTGCAGTGCCAGTGCCCATTGGCCGTGTGCTCGCAGCCATAGAGCTTGTATGCTCTATTAACACCAAGTTCTTGCCGTTCAAGGGCGAGATCCGGGACCAGGAAATCAGGGATTTGGTGGACGTGTCGCTTGCCAGATGCTACGAGGCTGCTTTGTTGGTGTTGGCTGCCTTGCCTGCCAAGTACTCCGGTGTGCTAGTCCCTCACTTATCGGACATATTTTCGGTGTTGGAGCTGCTCGTATTCCTCAACAACAAACAATTGGACAAGCCCCGGATCCTCAAGCACGAGTCCATGATCACCAAGATCATTGCCTGCGCCAAAAACTACTTGCTGCTCTCGTCGTATTTCCCCGACTACCCCAGCATCTCGCGCCTAGTGGATGTGGCCCTCTTCTTGGTGCAGCCCCGGGCCAACGGCCAGTGGTTGCAGAACCATTCGGAGGCTTCAAAGACAAAGTTGTCCCACTCATCCAAGGCGGCCCGCAAAAAGGCCAAGAAAAATGCCTCCATCCCATTGGCTGACTTGCTCTCCCATGAGCATCTCTTCGAGAACAATGTGCTGGACACCACACGCCAGACGGTCTTTGACTTCTTCACAGTGGTGCTCAAAAATACGCCTTTACCTTCCACACAATACAACAAGTTCCTTAAGTTGGTCATTGTGGATGGGGTCAAGTTTGCTTGCACTCAGAACCATGGCGCCATTCCTGCGGATGTCAAGGAACTTCTTCTTGCGGCGCTGTTGCACCCAGCACCGGAGTCGGCCTCGATTTTGCCTATTGCTGCGTCGTTGTTACCACGCTCGGAACTCCTTGAGGTGTTTACCCACCCCAGATTTCCTCCCTTGCCCCAGATAGTGCAGCCACGTGATGCACTTGAGGAGGACGATGAAGAGGACGAAGACGTTCCTGCTCCGGAACCCGTTCGTCCTGCCAAGAAACAGAAGATTGCCAGAAAAGAGGAGTCTACTAAGCCTGAGCCTCAACTGGCATCCGAAGATATTTTCACCGCTAAGTCGTTTAAGACGGCTACTGAAAATGCTGAGGATATTGCTGCAGTGAAGCAGGAGAACCAGGTGGAGGAGACTGATGCCGAGCCGGTTTCTATGAGCAAGGGAACTTTGGAACCGGATACGGAAATGTCCACCGAGACTTTTAAAACGCCTACCGAAAACGCCCGGGACATTGCTGAAGTGAAGGCTGCAAACAATGTGGAAGAACACTCAGACAAGGAGGAGAGTGACTCAGAAGGGTCTGAACTCGAAATACCCGACTTGGATTTGGAAGACTCCGACGAAGAGAACCAATAGACCACCTAGCATAGATAAACAATCAAGATTAATCATTTAAAGTAAACCCGTAGGGTAAATCGTCTGAAGATTGGTTAATTCAGGCAACTTGAGCAAATGTACTGGTAACGACTACGAAAAGAAAAAACTCGCGAAGTGGTCCTGTGGTCTAGTCGGTTATGGCGTCTGCTTTACACGCAGAAGGTCCCCAGTTCGATCCTGGGCAGGATCATTTTTTGCCATTTAAACGTCAGTGACTCCAGCTTTTTTTTTCAGTCACTTCATTTGCAGTCAGTGCGTGCTTGCAATCCGTGCATTTGCATTTGCAGTGCGAGAGAGTGAAAGACTGGTTTGAGATTGTTCCCAATGAGTGTGCGGCCCATGGTAAATCGATCAAGCCGTCGCCGGCGATCTGATGAATTGTCGAACAAAATCTACAAAGTTACGAGCCAAAATAAAACCCAACACGTTTATTTCCATGCTTATAAAGACTGATATCATAATCCACAAATATCTCGAGAACTTCCGACCGAGACGGTCTCTGCTTTCCATATTCGCTGTCTTCTGAGCACGTTCGGCATCGCCAACCTTGTTGACATCAACTTCTTCGATCTAATCTTCGTCACCATCTTCATCTTCGTCATCTTCGTCATCATCATCTTCGTCTTCATCATCTTCATCATCGTCGTCATCTTCATCGTCGTCCTCGTCTTCGTCATCATCTTCACCGTGGCTCCCACTGTCCACATCATCATCGTCGTCAGTATTAGGGTTTACATCTCTCCACTCCACATAGTTTGCACTGACAATCTTCTTGCATACAGGAAGAACCATGGGATCAAAGGGGAAGTAGGCTTCGAGATCCAAGAACTCCTGCTTGTGTCTGAAGTTGCCCACCGACGAGGGGAGGCTTGAGTTTGTCTGAATCATTCGTTCCCTCTTGTTGTTCTCGATGATGGAGTAACAGTAGCACACGTTCAACTTGGTTGCGATCTTGGCAAATATGAACACCACCGTCTCGTCACAGTACTTCAAGGGATTGAACTGGACTATGATGGCACGTTGGAAGAATTTGTCGATGTCACATTCCCATTCACTGTCTCCGGCAGAAATCTCATCTGGCATTTTCAGCAACTCATTGTGTCTGAAGCAAAAAATGTAGAGCAAGGCCTGGAAGGTGGCATAGAACAACTTGAATCTCTCCATGCCTCCGGACGAAGAGGAGCCAGAGCTGGACTTGGATGACGACAAGACCTCGTGCTCACGTTCAGCAATGTACTTGTTGATCCACCCAATCAAGTAGCTGACTATAAACACCACCTGGTGCTTGGTCAAGTTCTTGGCTCGCGAGATATATGATGCGAGATACTGCAAGGCCTTGAGGCGCTTTTCGGTGATCTCGTTAGGGTTGAATGCAAAGTCTATAAGCAACACCAAGTAGGAGTCGGCCAACTCCGGCTGATACTGCGTAATGTGGAACAAGAGGAACTGGATGGACTTGGTGAAATGCGTGGGTAAGATGTGCGTTTTGAATAGCGAGGTGAGGGTATTAAAGAGAGGGACACCATTGCCGGAATTCAACTCTTCCGCGGTGAAAGACGACGACGTGGCTTTTAACAATAGACTTAAGGTGGTATCTAGCTTGGAGACCAACCTCTTGATGTTCTGTGTAGAAGCCACCGCCACGAGTTCGGCCTCCTCGTCGTTATCAAGAGACATATCATTGGGGTCGTCATCATTAGCATCGTCAATTTCTTCATCGTCTTCATTAATGAGGTCCTCGATGCAGTCGTCATCCAAATCATCCAACTCGTTCTGCAACTCCACATCCATTTTGATGGTGATCTCCACCACCATCTGCCAGATGGAAAACTGCAAGTCCGGGCAGTAGGAGATCATTTTCATGAGGTTGGCGACGTAGTTGACGATATCGCTGGTGGATGCAGAAAGGTGGTGGGGGAGGTTCAGTAGCATGATTTGGGGGATGGTATTAATGCAGGTGGGGAAGTACGAGACAAACTTGCTGAGCATCTCGTGATGGGGATACGTGTCGTCCGACACCCGGGGGAACTCCTGCACTAGCTTTTTGAGCACATCCTGGAGGTATTTGGGGAATGACGATACCAAGGCCCCTACGAAATGGGCATATGTGGCCAAAAACATGGGGAACTCAGGGCTCTTTTTGGCGGTTTCCAGGAGCTCGAGCCACTGGAACCGTAAAATGGCGCCGATCAACGACCTGGCCGCTGCATTGTCTAGTTTGGACACATTGACCACTAGACTTTTAAGCACAATGATGAAATGGGGGAGCGAGATGGCCTCTCGGTGTGCAAGGGGGAGGCTGATTTTGGTAGTCAACGAGTTGAGCTTGAGAGGATCCTGAAGTTAGTATGAGTGGAAGAGAAAAAAAAAGAAGAAGAAGAAGAAAAAGAATTAAGGGTAGTTAGAGAAATATTTATAGTCGATCTTTATGGCACATACCATTTCCAAGGACTCCAAGGCCAGCTTGACGAAAAGGGAGTAGACCTTGTCGGAAAATTGATCATGGTCATGCTCGGTGCGAGCCCGCTTGACATCCGAGCATTCTTGTGGGAGGTCCCTTTTTCTGCTCATAGGGTCATGCACTGACATGATCATTAAGAAGATTGGCTGGGGAAGATGAGGTGGAGATGTGGTTTTTTTGCCTTGGCTTTTTCTCCTTGCGCTGCATGCAGGCCCGATGCCCTACTGCTGGGGTGCGCACTCTCCAGTCTGTCAAGACACTAGGGTCTGTGCTAGTTGCAGTAGATAAATGTCCATTTGAAGTGTCCTTTCAAGAGTGCTAGATAATACTCAGGATTATGTAATCACATATTCAGTAGTACATAAATTGTTTCATTAGGAATGGTAGTGTAGTGTATGTGGTGTGTAGTAGGGATAGTAGTGGTAGTGTGTAGTAGTGATTGCTTGAGTGTGTCGTGTGAGTGGTAGTGCTAGTTAACGTTAGTAACATAGTCAATTTCTACAGATGACCAAATTTTATTGTGGGTCAATTTCCAGTTTTTATATACAAGTTTATTTCAGCTCGAGTCAGAACAAACCTAAATTTATCTGGTCTTTTTCTTGTGGCTTGATACAGAGTGCTGGCCTTTATTCTGGTACTCCTTGGACCACATGAGTTCGCACTTTTATATGGTACAAGATATTGAGAGTTTATTAGACATTCTACTCCTTTAGGCAATTGAATTATTCATAGTCAATTTAAATGTTGTCAATTTCATTGAATTTTTACAAACAGCCACAGCTTATTTCCTAGAGCAATAATGTATTATCTTTGGATATTTCACTTACTGCTGTACTCGGCTACCCAATTAGTACCCTACCCTAGTGAGTTCGAATGGGCATTTTCAGTGTATTTTCATGGCAATGTTATCGCGTCTATAAATATTGATAGTCATAGAATCATTCTGTGAATCAGCCTACCCAATATACCTAGAAGCTATAGAAGTTATAGAAGAGACGTAATCTCAGAACCAAGTGAGTAGGATATTTCGCGGATCTAGGTATTCTGCCGTATGTTAATTTACAGTATAATAAAGTATAGCAAAGTATAGCTGGTCTGTGGTACCTCTATAGTACCCAACACAACTGTAGAGGAGTAGATGTTAGCCCGAAAGAAACATACGTACTTCAAGAATTTAAAATATTTTTGGTAGGTTTTGGACCGGTATCTTTAGCCAATAAAGGTGATATCGAACGAGCAGTTCTTGAACCAAAGAGTAGTTTGTCAATTACTCCAGTGTATGCTGTCACATCTCAAGCTGGGTCCTGAATCCTTTTGGGTAAGTTAGTAACTAGGTACTATGAAAACTGGATAGTCCATAGCTTGACGAAAGAGTGTAGTATAATCTTGTAGGTGTACTAGGGTATCACTCTTTCACCAAGTTCCTCCAATTTCCGTTTCCCAATACTTCATTGAAAGCTGCTGCTCTATATAACCTCTGTTAATTTTCTTTCAACCAATAGCTGTTCACTAAGAGTGCTATTAGTACCAAAATGTTCTGGTATGTCTCTTCTAAATGCATGTAGACCATCTCATCGTTTGACTTGGGCTCGGTATCGTCTTTAACTGAAGAACTCACCAGAATCGTGACCCATCCAGATTACCAGTTGTGTTCCGATAACTGGTACAAGGCCAGCAAGCAGGGGCGGGGAAGTGCTACTAATCACATCTTGCTGATTCATTCACAGACTGGCTCTAGAAAAGAGTTAGAGTAGTACCGACCTGTAGTACTATAGTAGCATATAGTAAAGTAAAGCAGTCAGGATTAATATGAGTTGTAGTAGTTAGTAGGAGCACATTAGTACAATGTAGGGATCTTCAGCTTTAGAAATGTATATAAACACATGGGAGCTTGAGGTAATTGATGGATTATATGATAGGTGGTGTTATGTTCTTTAATACATTTATGACTTACTAATACTTTGCTCGTTGATGGTTCCTCAAGAGAGGAACCGAAGTGGCTTATATAACTTTGAGAAACGTGTTACCCGAAAAACTATCCACTAGAACAATAGTAGGGATTGTTCTAGAATATCCCAAAAGGACTGGCACGGCGTTTGGAATGGCCATTGTTACGATCGGACAGAGTAGGCTTCATGAATCCTCTATAGGCAGGGCCCTGCCTATCGTGGATCTAAAAGGTGGGAATTCAGGTGAATTTGACATTTGTAGTATTGAGGATAAAATGGAATTGACTGTGTAATTATAGTAAACGATAGATAGCAGAGTAAACAATAGTACGAAAGGTGCAGTAGGTAGGATTTTTTAGCCAAGAAATTAGAGTGAGTAAGACGAGTTTGGTAAAGTATATGGCTAGGCATGGCCAGTCTCAACATAAAGTCGGAAATCCCCAATACAAAAATCTTTACCTGTCCATAAACGGTCAACTGACCCAACATTTATGCGGACGAGCCAATTCTGAGATTCCGGAATGAGGAGCGTGGCCTAGATTCAGGCATGTCTATTATTAACCACGAGCAATTATACTTAGATTGTATGAGGCACCGAAACTTTAATTCCAGGACATTATTTAATTATCAAACTTCACAAAAAGGTATTATTTATTATGATCATCTAATGTTAAACTTTAAAAATAACCTGATTACATATCATTTAGCTTATACTGTAGACGGAGCATAAGGTTTCCAGAGTATTAGGGGAACCCAGTTCCATTTCCAAGCCAAAGCCAAAATTAGAATTGGGCCCTGGAAATCAAACGGGAACGAGCTTAAGCCTAATTCTCAAAATACCCAAGCCATACTCTGCATGAGAAGTATCTTCATGCTTATTGCGGTATTTAATGTCTTTGTTTCAAGCTCTCGCTTGACCCCTTAATTTCTCCTTCTTACAGGGGTTGACGTATTTTTTTCAGATTTCGTTTTTAAATCGGTCCAGTTTCATCCGTCAATTCTTCTCCTCGAACTGTATGGTGTTGCCAGGAGCTTCCAGAAGGTCAATCTCAAGCACACAGAGAACTATTTGCCCTAGAAATCATTTACGTGTTTTAATAATTACATGTTACAACAATTACTTTGATTTAAAATTTTTTTTTTTTCATAATTATGTCGACGAAAACTTCCTTGATATCTGTACACTTTGAAAACAAAACTATTCATATTCCTGAGATATTGGCTTTGGAGGGAATTAAGTGTTGGTGCATTCGAAACATTACTTAAAGTATAGATATAAATAGAATGGTTGTTTATGTTACTGGTGCTTTATAGCGTTACATACTAACAGGTGTCACAAGAAATTAGACGATTTAGGTAATTAGTAGGTGATACATATGTGCTTAATACTGAAACATACTACTACAACTAATTATGAGACAAGGTTTGACAGACTGGTTTCTGGTTAGTTCAATATCAAGGACTGTATGCTAGAGATCAAATACTTTGAAGAATCATTACTGAAAATCTTGATACCCCTTTTTATAAAAAAGGATGACCATGGTGTAGTCTAGTCATACAGTAGTATGGTAGTAGTCTAGTCATACAGTAGTATGGTAGTAGTCTAGTCATACAGTAGTATGGTAGTAGTCTAGTCATACAGTAGTATGGTAGTAGTCTAGTCATACAGTAGTATGGTAGTAGTCTAGTCATACAGTAGTATGGTAGTAGTCTAGTCATACAGTAGTATGGTAGTAGTCTAGTCATACAGTAGTATGGTAGTAGTCTAGTCATACAGTAGTATGGTAGTAGTCTAGTCATACAGTAGTATGGTAGTAGTCTAGTCATACAGTAGTATGGTAGTAGTCTAGTCATACAGTAGTATGGTAGTAGTCTAGTCATACAGTAGTATGGTAGTAGTCTAGTCATACAGTAGTATGGTAGTAGTCTAGTCATACAGTAGTATGGTAGTAGTCTAGTCATACAGTAGTATGGTAGTAGTCTAGTCATACAGTAGTATGGTAGTAGTCTAGTCATACAGTAGTATGGTAGTAGTCTAGTCATACAGTAGTATGGTAGTAGTCTAGTCATACAGTAGTATGGTAGTAGTCTAGTCATACAGTAGTATGGTAGTAGTATAGTCATACAGTAGTATGGTAGTAGTCTAGTCATACAGTAGTATGGTAGTAGTCTAGTCATACAGTAGTATGGTAGTAGTCTAGTCATACAGTAGTATGGTAGTAGTCTAGTCATACAGTAGTATGGTAGTAGTCTAGTCATACAGTAGTATGGTAGTAGTCTAGTCATACAGTAGTATGGTAGTAGTAGTAGTATGGTGGTGCGGTGTCTAGTAATACAGTGGTATGGAAGAGTCTAGTAATAAAGCATAATATCACGTGTATGCTGTGCCAAAGGCTTGTGTGAGTGTGCCTGTTTCAGAAATTCAGATGTTTCAGAGTTCCATGTTTCAAAGCTCGCATGAAACAGGCTGTAGTATAGTCAGTATAGTGGTACTGTGAAGCATAGTCTGTAGGTTAGTATAGTCTGTATAGAAGTGGCCAATAGTTTATAGTCCAATATTCAGTACTATAATCAGGGTGTATTGGTAAAATGTATTAGTAGAATGTATTAGTAAAAGAGCAGTGTATAGTAGTAGAAAGACTATAGTGAATAATCTTTATACATAGTGCGTGCGATCGATACCAGTGCGATATCAGTTCTGGTGCGATAACAGTTCGGGTGCGTCCTACTACATCTACAACAACTACTACATCTACATCAACCACCACATCAATTCATCAATCAGCAGCCAGGAAAATGGATGCACAGGTGTCTGTTCGAAGCTTGGTGCCACTCGCTATCTCCGACCACTTGGCCCGCAAGTCCAGCTACCAATATGGGGTGATTGTGGGGAAAGTGGCTGGTACGCATGTTACTGCCTTCGATACGTTCGACCTCAAGGTGGAAAATGGCTTGGTTGACCTTGAATACCTTAAGAAACGGCTCCAACTTCTCCAGGTGGTCTCTCCCCATTTGTCTCTTATTGGTCTCTACACCTGTATGGAAAATGGCCATATAGATAATGGCTTGGCACACCAAATCCGCCAGGACAACGGTCTTCCCGAGCCTTTGATTGCATTGGTGCCACAGGCACACGGAACCTTCAAGTGCTACTCGCTTACGACAAATCAAGAGGTTACTTACACACTTACTCCGGGAGAAACCGAGGAGATCGCAGTGTCTTCTACCTTGAAGCACCCGAACTACTCCCAGCACAGACAGGACTTGATACTAGATCATGAGACCAACTTCATGTCTTCTCTTGACCAATTAAACACTTTGATAAGTGCTGTCTTGAATAAACCGTCTCTATCTGCAGAGGCAGAACGTTCACTAGTCCATTTGGCCCATACAATTCGGAATTTCCAGGGCTGTTCCACCACCGAAGACCATCTGTTGATAACCTCACACTTGAGTCTTCTCTCGTCCCAAGTAGCTGCTATCTTTGCTGCCAACGAGCAGATAAACCAGCAGATTGCTGGTACTAGTAAGGGCCGGACGAGGTTTCCCGATCCGTACACCCGATGAATTAAAGTCGATGAAACAAAAGCAGCCGTTTACTTGCCTCACTGGGAGTCTTTATACTCCAAAACGAAGCGGTCTCTTTGCACAGTGGTGGGCACTATCCGATCTAGCACCTCGTTGTGCTTTTTCTTATAGGCAAAGATGATGTTGGCATCTTCATAGCCGAATTTCTTGGTGAGTTTCAGGTAAAAGAGGCCACAAGCATTGCAAAGTGTCCGAGAACCATTGGGCCCTCTTCTCCACTCGGGAGTGTTCTCCAGCAAACACTGGCCGCACTTGACATCAGCCTTCTTTTTGCGGCCTCTTTTCTTGCCCACATTTCTGCGAGGAGAAATTCCCCGGTGAAGAGGAGGTTCCGGCATCAAAGGGTTTCTAGCGTCTTCAGTCTGTAAAAAACGCACGGGTGTGTACGAGAACGAATAAGAACGGCTTTTGTCAGAAAAGGTGGAAGCAAACTGGAAATTGGAGAGACTTACGGATCTGACATGTGCTGGGCGGAACTCATGGCCACCAACAGGTGCGAGTGCAATAGTTTTGGGCATATGCTGGGATTGGCTAAGACTGGGCCCCATCTGGGCAGCAGCATAGTCTGACATGTGCAAATTTCTCTGAGCAATAGCAGCACTGTTGATATTTTCTAGGATCATATCGACAGAAGGAAGTTTGATGTTGGTTTCTCTCTGGACAAAGGTACCGGGAGGAAGCTGCGGATTTACAATCATTGGAAGCCGAGGCGCATCATTGGAAGCATCAGGAACAAGAGACGAGAGCGGAGGAAGGTGGATCTGGGAGGAGGAGGCCAGGTTGTTCATTTGCCACGCCGAGACATACATTGAGTAAATCGAGAGATAAAAGAGGAGCTGGGTTTGAAATAAGCTAGCAATCTAGAAAGGGGAATAAAGCAAGGTCTTATCAAGATATAGGGGAATCTTACAAGTGAAGGAGGAAAGTGGAGGAGGAAGAGGAGAGGTTTTAAGGCGGTGCATGGTTCTGCCAGCATAGGAAATTGGGTGGGTGTACAGACGCATAGAGGTAGGAGCAGAGGAAAGAGACAAGTGGAGCAGACCAAAAAGACGGGGCAGTTTGTGCGGCCAGAGGACAGAGAGAGATTCGAATACAGATGGTGAAGAGATCTAACAAACGACGAGAGCTCAAACAGCATGGTTTAGAATCCGCCTTCCGTGAGTTGAATTGAATCCGGATCTTTTGAAGCTTACCATTTTTGGGTGATTAAAGGCATATCGATTATCACCATGGATTCTCCACCTGTGGTCTAGACAGTCGCAGTTTCGCAGCTAAGTGCACCAGCAGCGGGAGGTGCGAATTTCCAAGTCTGGTGCACTTTCACGGAAACTATAGCTCGACACAGCGCTCTAATCATACTACATACTACCAGCTCCAGCAACCAAGCGACTCCAGCAAAGCAACCCAACAAACTAGCAAAGTCTAGGTGGCATCAAACTATCCCTGTATCAAACCAAACGATCCCCCTATTATTTCTACTAGTGCTAAATCTAGTAACTATCTATACCTTTACCATACACCCTTCTATCTCACCTCTACCATCTCTACATATCCACAGCATCTACTCAGTACACCATAAGCCCAGACAGTGATCTTCATACTTGTTGGTATAATCTAATCACTACCATTGAACAATAGAATAATTTATTTTTACAATAATTTAATTTAATTTGTAATCAAAAAATTAATAGTGGGTGGTAGATCATGGTCATTCGGATTGGATTGAACAGGGCCCTGGACCGGGCTCCAAACCAGGCCTGAGAGCAGGGTTCCAAATCGGGGCTCCAAACCATGCTCAAAACCGGCAAATTAAAGCGCACACTCGCGGCGCTTTTCTTCCGGAGTTCCAAGGTGTTCATTGCGTTCGTCCGCATTCATTAAAAATGCGAATGCGGTTACGAGCGCGCACGTTGCTAGCACCCCGAATTTTTTGAAATTTGTATCAGGTGGAAATGCAACGGCATCCGCTTGTAAAGCCAAAGGCAATATTTCCCATTCCTGGTCCTGCACATCTGCCCTATGTTTTCCGGAACCCTCTCCGAAACTCCTATACTGATTTAAGATTTTTCTTGCAGTTGTAGTAATTACATAAATCCGAGTTTATAAAGCACGGAGCCTTAAATTGGATTTGCATGTGGTTTGGGGAGTGTTGTATTTTATGGTGTATTTGGTGGTTGGTGTGTATTTGGTAGTGTAATTTAGGAGTGTATTTAGATCGTGGTTGGTGGATTTGGGTTGCTTTCTCAGGTGCTACTTTCATTTGCTAATTTCCAGGGGCACGTATAGACTAAGAATTTGGGGCAGCAATTCTGAGACGAAGGTTTGATACGTTTGAAGCAAAATTCTTAAATTCTTCACTCAATACACTGGAATGAAAATCCCCACATGTAACTGGCCACTTTTTGCATTTTTCTAAATATACCTTCTTAATGCAGTTGTCCAACGCATTCTTCAATCGTCCGCTTGAGATTTTTCTCCGTCTGAATGCGTCGGCCAACTCAGGGCTTAGCTCTTTCTTGATCATGTTAGGAAACTTACGATCTTGACGTACATGGATCAGGGCTACAAACCGTAAACTTTAAAAAATAACCGACACCCTCATTTAAAACATCCATTCACCTTACCCGGCCCTAAGGCTGAATCTGGCATACGGTCGTATACTATGGGCCATGCGGTACCCTCACACATTTTGCGGTGCCCACTGGCTGCAGTACGCTGAGGATGTGCGGCAACAGGCGTGTTTCAGATTCGCAAACCTGAAACACCGCTGTCTTATTTAGACTCTTCCCTTCCTCAGTGCTCCACGCAAACCTAAATGATCCTCTGCACCTCCCGGTTTCTGCTAGTCTAACCTTTTCCACATTCCCTCTCTTACATCTACTGTGGTCGCAGACTGGTTCAATTGCGTGACTGCCTTCCCCCCGGTTGAGTATCCTAAGCCTCTCACCACATTCCCACTTGCCTATCATCAACTTTCGAATCTACTCTCTTCGACTGCATCCATCGGCCCGTCCTATTGCATCCTCGCATTAATATTTTCTTTTTTTCCTTCAAAATCCTGTTCGTGCAATATAGGTCATGGCCGAGATAACTGACGAAATCAAAGAGTCGCTACGCCTTATAGAAGACTTGAAGTTCTTCTTGGCCACTGCTCCTGCTAACTGGCAGGAGAACCAGGTCATTCGGAGATATTACTTGAATAATGATGAGGGCTTTGTCAGCTGTGTGTTCTGGAACAACCTTTACTTCATCACTGGAACTGATATTGTGCGCTGTATTCTTTACAAGTTCCAGCACTTTGGCCGAACCATTGTCGACCGAAAAAAGTTCGAAGAGGGGATCTTCTCTGACTTGCGGAACTTGAAACTTGGTACGGATTCTGTGTTGGAAAACCCCAAATCGGCTTTTTTGGACTTTCTCTTCAAGAACTCATGTCTCCGAACCCAGAAAAAACAAAAGGTATTTTTCTGGTTCAACGTGCCTCATGATAAGTTGATGGCCGACGCTTTGGAGCGTGACATCAAGAGAGAAAAGCTGGGTCAACAACCGACCTCGGTGGCTATACGAGAACCCGCTCTACTGTTCAACTACGTGGAAGACAAATCCAGAACTCTTTATGAACAGCTAGGCGACTACCTCAACCAACCACAGTTCGAGAACCTCAAGCTAGAAGACGAACAAAGTGTGTCGGATGAGGGCACTGCGTCCGGTCCTTCAAGTGAAAAGGGTGACCCCACTAATGTGTTGGCTACCATCGATCAAGACCAGGACATGTATGCCTACCGTGAAATAGCTCACAACGATGATGATGACGACGAAGACGATTTCCCTCTAGACTATTTGGACAAGGAGTTCGGTCTACCCTCGCGGGAACTCAACTTCCGTGACAAGCCTGGTCGAGACTACATCTCTTTCGACGGTAACTATCATTCCAGCTCCTTCATCAATGCCAGCGACAGCAATTTTGACACTCTTGACCAGACCATGTTCCAAAGCTCAGTGAATGTGGTCAGCAATGACGATTACCTCATTGAACAAACCATCCCGGCCAAGGTACCTGGGTCGTCGTCGCAACCGTACCTCCCCCGGCTGGCCAAATTCATGGAAGACCCCGGATTTGTCCAGCCGTCGGGTGTGGCGCCACCTTACGGCTATCCATACCCTCATGCCATGGCTCCAATGCTGTCAGCGTCTTACGAGCCCAGCTACTTTCTTCACGATACGTCGCCGCACTATCACCACCCCCACGAAGAATACTACCACCCCCAATTGACGCCGATGGGGCCTATGGCACCAATGGTTCCAATGGTATATATGGAGCCGCAACCAGCATTTCCCGGATATTACGCCGACCCAGACACGCTAGCCAGAGGCTACTTGCCATCCCAAAGACAACAGGACGTCAGTGCTAGCATGATGCGAAAGAGACAGCAGCTACAAAACCGCACGCCCAAGGTGACAAAGCCTTCCCACTCTAATAGATTCAAGCCATCTGACTACGAGCTGAGGGTGCGAAAAACAGTGAAGCTAGAGCCGGACGATGTCATGCCTCTTCCTCCATCAGAGCCCTCCGGGAACTCGGCCACGATCAACCCGGAGCAGACTCACTACAGCTAGCGCATGTTCAAAGTGATGGATTTAATTGGTTCTTAATACATTATAAATACAGAACAGGGCGCACGCCCATTTTCGCTTGGTTCACGCACTGAAGTGCTCGATCATTCTGCGTTGTGGTTCCGTGACTTGACGCATGAACGAAAACATCACGTCCTTCGAGCCGTTGGCCATGTGCGCATCCGAGTGGGACATTCGTGCTGCACGGAGCAACTTTCCATAGGTTTCAATGACAACCTTCCGAACCTCCACTCTGAAATGTCCAATGTATTTATACAACACATCGTCGATCGACTGCACAAACTCCTGGTCGATCGTAAGCACGAGACTCTTGCTCGACACGAGTTTGTAGAGACTGGCCAAGTTGAAGTCTAATGCGGCTTCACTCATGGCCTCCGATTCACCCAATGCCTTAATCACCAACGAGAATAATTTGGTGCTGGGGTACAATCCACAGAGAGCCTCTTCAAAGGCCTCTTCCACGGCCAAACTGAGGGCGTGGTGTGAATTGGTGGTATGCATCTGGCTGATTTGGACGAGCGAGCCCCAAAGCGTATCCAAGTTCAACGAGTACCTGCAAACGAGCAACTGCTTTAGAACCATGAGGGCATTGAAGGGGTCGGGGTTTGGCAGCGATACGAACTTCCATAGCGCTTGCTCCCCAAGTTGGAATCCTTCTTGCGAGAGGTATTGGTAAAACTCATGTGACTCTGGCACTTGTAGGTACTTCATGAAGACAGCAAAACGGGACTCAGACATTTCACCCATACGGAACTCACCACAGAGAAGCTCATATTCGTAGATGCTGAAGTCGTCGATGCGGATGAATGCTTGATCGAGCGCTATTTTAGCAATGGAGAAGTTGAACCAGTTAAGATCAGTGTAGCTGTATTGCGAGACTTTCTGCGGCGAGCCCATGCGGTTGTCTTCGAATATGGAGATGGGCTTGTTGCGGCTGGAGATCTTGTTGAGGGGGTCGACCTTCTCAATGAACGTCTCGATGGTGTTGGCCCGGTTGGACAAGCGCACCTGGGCAAAGTCCTCCACAAGCTCTGACAGTGAGTCAGAGTTAAACTTGGAAAAGAGATCTGTTTTTGGCTCAGCACTTTCGGGATTGCCCTCTTCTGGCTCGGGCAACCGTACGGAGCCCTCTTCATTTTGAATACTCAAGTTCGTTTCTGCCTCATGAGCTGGCTCAATCAGTATGCTCATATCATTTTCACTGTGACTGTGTGGGAGATGCTCTTTTTCGCCAGCCACTTCCATCATATCCTGGACCTCGGTTTTCTTGCTGGCGATCATACTCTTGATCAGGGTATTGGAGGCTTGTGTATCAGAATGCAATGCTTTGTCTTGGTGAGAAGGCGAGGCCTCTGGTTTTTGGTTAGGGAAAAGCATCGTAAAGTCCGTGGGGTTCTTGAGCGGAGACAACTTGTAGAAGTCCATGCCTGGAGCGACCTGCGTGAGTTCGGAAACATTGGGGATCACCATATCCGTGTTCTTGTATTCTAGAACATTATCGATGCCAACCAAATGGTCGATTTCCCTCTTTATGCTCCTCGAAGCTGATGAAAGCTGCGAGACAAAGAGCACCGTGTTGATTGCATAGAGACTTCGGAGTAGCGTCTGGTATTCGTCAATAAGCTGCGTTTGATGTATCACGGGCACAAGCTCAAAGAGACTGGACACAAGCTTCGTGAACTTGATATCTGTAATGGGGATTTTGAAAGATGCTCGGATCGAAAGCTTCAACAAACTGTTAAGAATGCTGCTCTTGTACTTGATGATTTGCATGGCCAAGAGCTTATCCTCAATGATATTGTCCAAATCAGATATAAACGACAAGAGCAATTCGAGTGCGTCGTAAACCTCATCAATAGCCAATAAACTCAATACAAGGTTGGTGTTTTCCTCCGTGGCTTCTCTGTTGATGGCACACACCCTGATGAAGTCTTCAGGGCTGAACAACTTCCGGGATTTGCGTAGAAGCTTTTCTGAGTCGTTGACTATTATACCCATGAGAAGGGGCTTGGAAATGGAAACTCCGTGAAGAAGCAGCACCACCTCGGGCGAAAACTCCTCTCCGCCCAAGACTGCATACTTGAGGAGCTTCACGCCTTCCTTCATGAGTTCCTCCTGTGACGATGATAAAAACTTGGTGATTGGGTCATTGGAATTGTTGTAGGGGTCAGTGGAACGTGACCGAGTAGGCGTTTTGATGTTGGGAGAAATGGACTTGGAAGGATCAAATACCTCCCTGGTGTCTCGTTTTTTGGGGGTTTCACGATGCAGAGCTTCTGCTTGTGGGGGAGCTGTAACACTAAGGTTCCTTTGGGAGTAAGTGAGCTGAGCGTAATGCGGCGTGTCCAGAGGTTCCATCTTGACGTCATGGTTTCTCAAAGATGTACGAGAATCAGGAGCTGGTTCCTTCCTTAGTTCGGGTCGATTCCAGGATTGGCTCTTATTGTTGATGGGTAGTTTTAGGTTTGGAGGCTCGGAAAAGTGCTTTGTCATGCGATTTGGCTCATTGTGATCGGCGGAAAATTCTCCAGTAAATGTGCTGGACAGCTCAAGAGACGGAGTGGCCGAAGACGCCTTGAGTCGGGAGTTGCTCCGGGATATTATTTGCTTGCTTCTAAGCTCCTTGTTCTTAGCAATGATGGTGTCTTTAATAGAAGGCCGAGTTTTTCTCTGCCCATTGGAGAGAGGTCCGGATTTAGTCACGGACGCCGGCTTTGATCTTTCTAGCGCTTTCACAGTATTGTTATCGAGTTTCAGCTGGAGATGCTCAGCCGATGAGGAGGAGATCAAGTAATACCTCCAAAACGAATCTTTGGCAGACTGCCTGACTTGCATGTTTGGATCAGCAAGCAATCTGATCAACATCTTATCGGCGACTTCGGTCACACTGGGGGCTAGCGGAGTGCTTGAGCGCAAGAGTACCACCAGGAGCCAGAATCCAGCATAGCTCTTCGTATTGACGCTCTTTTCGAATGCCGTGGACGTGACCCTTTGAAGAATCTTTCCATTAATAGTGCATTGAGACAATATGGCAGACATGGCCACGTGAGAGTTGGAATGGGCCAAAAACTTGGTGCTGGAACTAAGCTTGATGAGCGTAGGCACAAACATTTCTGCAGCAGAATCAAAAGCGCTTCCACACGTGAGAGCTAGTTCTTTCACTAGCTGGCATGCATTCACCGACAACGTTGTTCGTAGAGATAATAGACATTTGCAGATGCCATCAGCCACCTCTTTGATGCAAAATAATGTGTGTGGGCAGTACTTTGACATAGCATTTCCCCGACACAAGCCTCTCAACTGTAGGATGTTTTTCTCCCGAAGAGACCAGTTTTTCTCTGTTTCTTTGCTGGAGAAAGAGCCCATCATTTCGGATATGAGCTCGTCGATCGACTCTGGGGAATCCACGTCAATTTTCTGCATGGAAGTGTCGTCTTTAAAGCCTGTAAGCGAGCTCAATAGAGCCTCTACTTCTGAAGATGGCTGGGCCGAGTCCGATAATGAAGCTGGAAACGAGTCAGGTTCTTCCGGCGGCAGTATGTGTTTCAGGTGAGTCGCAGAAGGTTTGATTTCGGCGGCAGGAAACGATGTAGATGGAGATGGGCGCAAGGAGGACTTGTATTCCGAGCGAGTAGTCAGGTCCAAAGTGCTGGGAGCGGCAAATGGAACAAGTGTAGGGAGAGTTTCGGCCGAGAGCACGGAATCCGTGCCCATGATAGAGGAGCGCAAGTGGGGATCCACATTGTTGGCCTCCAAGACCTTATGGAGCTCATACTTGTGGATGCGGTT
Source organism: Metschnikowia sp. 01-655c1 (assembly GCA_002370185.1). NCBI lineage: Eukaryota > Fungi > Ascomycota > Pichiomycetes > Serinales > Metschnikowiaceae > Metschnikowia > Metschnikowia sp. 01-655c1. Next base: position 29,837 of record NKZO01001727.1, read on the forward strand.
GTGTTTGAGCTCATAGTAGTTTTCAAGCAAGATTTTGACGTTAGCCACGAGCTTCACATCGTCGGTGTGTTTAGCAAGAACCTGGGCTAATGCATGGAGAAACGGATCAAGCTTGAAGTGGGGGTTGATAGCACTGACTATATGATTAAGCCACACCACACATTCGTTCACCAAGAGCAGGCTTCGGTTGCCCAACCCAATTTCAATCACCGCCTGGTCCACGCACAGAGGCAGGCTCAACCAATAGGCCTCAAGCGCTTTTCGGGCCGCTAGCTTGATGGAAGATCTGGAATCAGCGATGCGGGGAATTAATATCGGGAGCACGAGGAAACTCTGGGCCGCCAACACCTCAGCTTTCTTATCCTGGATACTGACCCGTTTCACCAAATGGCACACTAAACTGAAGGCCAAGGCCTGGAGCGCCGAGTCATTGGTATCCAAGACGATGGAGAGCGACTCGAAGTACTTGGGCACAAACGATAGATCCACATTGTCTTTTTTCACGTGGGCCTTGAGATCGGAGATCACGGCAAACGTCTTGTCTTTGGCGCCGCTTAGGACCACGCTGTAGAGTTGTGTGCCGGAGATGGCCATGGAGCTGAGCTGAGAAAAGGTGGTGGAGCTGAGACCAAAACAACGGGCTCTGTGATGTGGAGGCGCGAATCTGATAATCGTGCGCCCGTGTGTTTACTCCAAGACAAGACGCGAATGCTCTGCTGAGTGAGCATCTGAGCGAGCACTGCTTAAGTGAGGAATCTGAGCGAGCAGCCTTACTCACTCCATACATTAACCACTGTATCCAATAAACCTCATAGAAGTTACATAAATTATCAAAATTTCCTTGGGTAATATATATCTATTAATTTTGGAGATGTCGTAGAGAAAATTTGGAAAAAATTCGCATGAATGAATATTGAATTGCTAGATGTATACTCGTGTGACTAACTACTAAACTAATGCCTTAGTAATGCCTTGTGCAATGACTACTATACCTTGACACGTAGTGGATACTACATATTTTTCTTTAAAACAAAATTGGTAGATTGAGAGGCAAAGATAATTTAATGACTCGAAAAAGAGAATTTTTTGGAGGGGAAATATGTCAAGGCATAGAAGTTTCTGACCAATATTAAAATTATACCAGTAGAAAATTCGATTATGAACTACTTTAAAATTTTACCTTCTACTAAACTACGTACTGTATTAGTCTATACTACTATAGACTACAGATATACTATGTAGTATCATGATGTACTATTGTGCTATTACTGAACTGCCCCGTAAACTAGTATCACTGAGCTACCACTACTCTACTATCACTGAACTCTATTATCATGTGACTAAAGTACAATTACTGGACTGTAACTACAAAGTAAACTCTTTCACTGAACTACTTTTTGAACAAGTATTATCGAACAACATTGAATTAGACTGTTCTATTTCTAAGTACTGCTTAACTACGACTTACATACTACTAAAAATACTATTTAACTTCTACTCAAAATACTACTCAAAGTACTACTCAAAGTACTCCTGTGCTACTATGCTACCATGGTAGTTGGTACTGTTCATCCGCTGATGGGTTGGAGATTACAGACTTCTTGCTGAATTGTCTTCCAATTGACGTTTTACTGACTTCTTCGTGACCTTAAGAAGTACTCATGTGGTCAGCCATATCTGCCTATGAATGTACTCATTGACTCCTCAAAGTTTAAAAGATCAGTATGACTTCTGGTACTGCCTATTTTATAGGACTTAAATGATGGGTACTCAATGAACCTCCCTGACTTCTCACCGACATCTACTGCTATTACTGATTAGTATCAGATACGTCTTTGTCAGGAGGCTGATATTATTTAGTTTTCGAAAGACTGGTGTTTTTATGGCTTAGAATGTAGAAGAAAGTAATACCACACCATGCCATGTCTTTAAGAGGCCAGTCATTATGACTTTTGTATCGTACTATGGTTTCATGTATAAACGACTTGTAAACGACTTCTAAATGGTGCTTGGTGTCGATAAGAGTTTTCTAAGATTCATGACTCTTCATGTCTTGTCAACTCCATTCAATATTTCAAGATGACTCCTAGAGAGCAACACAAATTTTCATTTCACTCCCACAAAGAAGATTCAAAATGATTTTTAGTCCGCCCACGTTCATGCAGCAATATGGAAGATAAACAATCAAATGGTTATCACAGTGACCTTGATACTTCTATAGGAAGAAAACACAGCCTATTATATAGCACAGCTGACTAAAAATTTTAGACTCAAAACTCTGTCCGTAAGTCTAATCTTGAATTATATATTTCTCACGTCCTAAAGTTTATCATGGTTTGTATTGAACTTGGAATAGTCGAGGAACCCCCTAATAATTCAAAGGGAGGAAAACTTCACTCTTATATACAGGGTGTTAGCAATCCTGAATAAATTAATTATCTAATAGGGAGAAAAAACAATTTGAATTCTTGCAAATGTAATGAAAAGGTTCATATTATTGTATTTGAGGTGCGAATGGGTCTTTTATAGACAAATTGTGAGGGGTTTCGCGGTGGCTGCAAATATGAGTCCCCGCAGTCCCCGCCCCCAAAAATATAAATTCATCCTTTAATTTCCTTCACTGCACTTTCTTTGCTCAGGATACCTTTTTAATACAAACGACCTTCGCGAACACAAGGTGACTTCAATATCCACGGGACAGAATAGTATAACATGGCAGAATAGCAAATGTACTTAAACGTTAACAGCGGAGAATCCATCATATACTCTTCGAAAGTCAGGAGTTTCAGCCTTGGTAACCAGTTATAATGCTATTCTTGATTTAGCACTATTCCATGAATAACCATTTAATGCCATATTCGATATTATGCCACTATCTATACACCTTACTGGAGTTACATGATCTACTGGACCTATTAATTGGGAGGGCCCAGAACCAAAAAAGAAACCTAGAGAGACTATAAAAATCTGGTATCTGGCCAAAAGTAATTATATTATGATTTCTTGGATAGTGTGATTTTGTAATTCTTCAATACTTCAGCTACCATAGAATGAGCTCGTAGTAGAATTTGTTCTATGGAGTATAAGTGAATTGACACCACTTTAATACTCATGTAATCCCTGTACGAATGATCATTTCGAAGCAATGGTTTTAATATAAACCTTTTTTAGTATAGAATTGTTTTAGTAGAGTCTGGTTCATCAATGTCTCAAACCAGCCAAGGGTAATTCACTTTCATCAGATAGTCAATACACAGCCAGCTGAACATAGGCCTTGTCACTTACCTTGAAGACCGAGTGCCGAGGCAGAAAAAGATACTCCAACCAAAACCACTTTGAATGCAAAGAAAAGCCCGAACAAATCAAAGAACTTCTGGAACTTGTACTTCCTCTTACGGTGCCAAGACAGTGGATATTCAGTAGACAATAAGTTAGCATTAGTTAGTAGTATTTATTATAGTGGTATCAGTAGTAGGTATGAGTGGCAGTAGGTAGTATAGCTGGTATTTTTGAATTTTCAGGCAGTAACAATTAAACTAGTAATACCAGAAGCAGAAATCGGTGGTGTTAGTAGTACGTAGTAGAGGTGTCTATGTAGTGTAAGTGGTGCGTCAAAGTATTCAGAAATAGTGTAGAACCTAGCATCAGTACCCTAGATAGCTGAGTAGTTCATCTTATTTTCCGGTCTGATTTGATACATCTAATACTTATATAGTGTATACCCTAAAGAGTATACCAACGTACAATACTGTCCTTCATTATATCCTAGCATTCAGTGGCTCTATGTTTATAAGATGACTCGTTAAATTTAAGTTATACTAGCTGGAAATAAAGACGTATAAAGCTGGATTAATCACTCCTTGGTAAACACCCAGAGAAGACTTAGAAGCACCACCAGTACGGCGGTGATGAGCCTGGACTCAGTCTTCGTCACCTTGTGCAATTCCTGGTTACTGATCAGATTATCAGAAAGAGCCATACGCACCGGGTCAGACAGAACACCTGTCTTTTTTGCCGTTTGCACTTCTTGCTGAGACACTGACGAAATAAGAGCCTCGTCCACTGCGTCCACCACCACATCCTGGACGTTACCGAAGAAGTCTGTAAGACGAACGGTACTCACGTCTCGCTGGTACAACTTGGTGCTGATTCCCGGATTGGAATGTACGTTTTCATACGTGTACTCGGCGAAAAGCTTGTCCATGGTGACCTGCGAGTTCTTATCGAGCTTCTCCAAAAACTCCAAAGTGTAGTAAGTAAAACGGTCGATGACGGCCACGCCCACGTCTAAGTCCGAGTGATGCGAGTAAGACGACTCGTCCAATTTGGACGACCCCACACTGAGAATGTTGGGCGAGTAAATCCTCTCGTACATGGTGTTGGCCTGGCACGTGTCGATCATGAAGAAGATCTCATGGTACCGCTTCTTCTCGTACATCTGCTGGAAGGCATCGGCCAAGTCGTATGCGCCGATCTCCTCAGCATCCTGGAACTTCAAGAACTCGTTTCCTCCGTGTCCGGTCATGTAGATAAACACGTTGGAGTTCTCGTCCGTGAGCAAACGCTTGCTCCGGGGGTGGTTATCGTCCCAACGGTCGGTAAGAAGCCGGATGAAGTTCTCTACCGTCACCTCGTAGCCACGGTAGTCCACCTCGATATCGTTTCCATAGAGATCTATGGCCTGGTCCATATTGTTGAATATAGTGCCAGGGAATGCGTTGCGGGGGTTACAGGCAATGTCATCGGCCAACATCAAGATGATCTGCGAGTCGGGAATTCCCATTCGTTTGACCGTACGGTATAAGCTCAACGTGTTGGCCATGTGTCTGTAGTTGAACCAGAAGCGAGAAGTAGACACGAGCACGGCCCAGTTATTGGTGTGGCCCGAGGAGCTGATGACTTTCTCTGCTTCATCCGCGGAAACTTCCGTGGCCGCCAAGCACCTGCCTATAAGCAAAAGAAGCCATAGCCCAAAGTTACGAAAGTACATGAGTGGTATAACGTGTGGTAGCTTGTGTGGTATTTGGTATATGTTTGGTGCGTGTGCTTGATTACTAAGAATACATGTGCAGGTCCTTACATAGAGATCTACTACACCATCACCGCACCACACCACACTATCCATACATTAACCATAAACACACCACATCAACCATACATCAACCATACATCAAATATATTAGCATGAACAATAATCTTACTAAATTTATCTTAAGTCTACTCTACACTTTGACCTTGAGATTGTGGGAGTATCTTCTTGAGGACCTCTTACCTTAACAAAGTATGATGACCAAGTAGACTCTTATAAGGTAGACAGTCCAGGCCAATTATTAGATGATTTAAAATATTCAAACAAACTAGTCTGATTTATCGATTGATTGCTTTGTTTGTACTGGTTGATGATTGGTTGACGATTGGTATGTTTATGTGGTATGTGTTGAAGTTTACCGCTCTTGAGTTCATGATCCGGAACGGTTATGTCTTTGTTCATTCTTCTCGATCTTAGTTGCGCTACTACTAATTTGTACTAGGAGGTCCGTGATATTATGGTTACTTGTGATACCGCTCTACCTAGAGCGGAATCCCCTCTATATATATACCATTTTCATCTTGGACTCCTTGCTCCCCCACCGGACTTGGTAATACGTTGTCTAAAGTCAAACCTGACTACTCCTGACGCCAAGACCCGGATACAAAACTAGTCTGCACTCATGCGTTCCTCGGAACCTTATGAGACTTGTCCAATTTCGATGTACTGCAGGTAACACATTACCAGTTAGTAGTTAGTAGTTAGTAGTTATTAGTGTGAGTAGGCGCCTTAATTGAGGTAGCGTTGATCACTATTTGCAGTGTGGTGTGTGGCATGGTACTTCATTAGACTAGATACATGACAATTGCTTCTTGGCCCAGCCAGACTGACATTATTAGTATCTCAAATTCATGTACCACGAATCCAGACAATATGTCTGACAGTATGTTTGACGATATATTCTATACCTGTAATGATTTCTAGCCATGACCTAGGTGTAGCCAATCTGGAGTATAACCATGCCATATCCATAAGTACTGAAAAGAATAAACTAGTGTACAAGATAGATATTCACTGACATATTCAATGACATATTTACTGACATATTTACTGATTGTTTAAAGAGATGTTTACAGTTATTTACAGATTTATTACAGATTTACTTACAGAGCCGTGCTCCAGGGGTGAAGGGTTCTACAGCGTGGGGTTTGTGTTTGGCATGCTGACGCCGTATTCCAGTTCGATATCGATAGCGAAATGATAGTCAGAAATACTCAGCTCTACTCGTTCCAGGGCATGAACAATACCCTGACCTTTTTCTCCTACACCGATATCTTTGGCTTGTATGACATTTACCTCATGCCTTGTAACAGGGAGACGAAATCCCTGGCCATAGACGGGCTTTTGTGAGACCCATCTTTGTAATGTGACTCTGAAGTGCCAGAGGTGTCAGAGTGTCAGAGTGTCAGAGGCAGAATCCAATATAGTCTTGATGGCTCAGAAGAACGGTTGATTTAGAAGTCCAGCTCGAACATCGAATGGGGCCTTAGCTCGAGTTTAATAAATGTACTTAACCCTCAGCAGTAGATACTCTTTGAGTCTAGTGTAGACACTTTGTCTATTGAGTAGACCCTTTGTCTCTAGAGTACACCTTCTTAGGGTCTAGAGTAGTGGAGCTGTTCAAGCATTACTGGCAAGTGACTCCACACTAGGATACCAGGCTCAGAGTGGTTGTCTGTTAAGTTGGTGAAGATGCATCCGATGGCAACAGTTTCAGGCAGAAATAATTGGCATTTCTTGAGGTCTCAATTATCTATACTGAAGTGACAGTCCTTGGCCAGATGAAATTGGACCCCACAGTGAGCCACCACCAGTGGAATTACCAGAAGATACCAGTGTAAATTCAGTCAAAGAAATGGTGAAATCGCTAGTCAATGTAACAAAGTTGGCCTGTGGAAAGTACCAGTGGAAAATAATGAAGTGCCTTGGATTGTACCAACACACATGACACCATAGTACACTACATATTGTATATATAGGACTGGTTTGAATGAGGTATTCTCGTGATATTCACTCTCGAAAAAAACAAAACAAAAACAATCTAGCCAAACATCACGGCATTTTGGTGTTTTGCTGATGGTATGGTGGCCCCAACTATGCATTGTGGTACTATAGAATTTTGATGATTCGGTTGAGTTCGGTGGAGCAATAAATTAAGGACGATGAGGTGCTGTGAGGTACTGCAACGTACTGAGACGTACTTAGAGGTGAGAATACACCAGCTGATGACGGCGTAAGAAAACAGATTTTTTGATTGAAACTGAGAATTCTGGAATTAAAGAGACTAGATTAAAAGAAATTATTTATTGAAAAAAGATGGTAGTATTGAGGTGGTGGCATTCCTAATTTTGGCCAAGCCCTGACGTAGTGGGAACTTTAACCCCCGCATTATTGGTTAAAATAAAAACCGGGGGTTAAAAATACAAAACCAAGAAAAAGTTGATGAAAAAGAATTCTGGGGCCTTTCTGGAGTTGTCATTTTACCCAAATATGACTTTTTGTTCGCTTTCAGACTCTGTCGTGCTCAGAGTCTAATTTATGAGTTACTTATGTAGTGTACAACTGTGGTGTTAACTATTTGGTGTGCACCTGTGCTGCTGATTGTAGGATAATAACACCGGACAGTAAATTACTGCACAAACAATGCTAATACCTCCCCAGGACAGTATTAAATCTTTAGGGGGAAATCACGGAACATTGTGACGGACTCGGAGTTTGCGGTTATATGCAGGATATATTATTGTTACCCTTACCAGCACTCCAAGACACGGCGAGGCAAATGTTCAGGCCAGAAGAATGGCGGTCGAGAAAATACCAGGCGCTTCCTATTGTCATATAATTGGAGGAAAAAAGTCAACACACAACCCCACAGCCACACTCCACTTTGGCCCTCATTATTCAGTATTCAACAACAGGTCCTCCATACCGAGTAAAGTAGGCCCCAGTTAATTTCCGAAGAGTGATTTTGCTAGACCATAATTAGAGTTCAATCCCCCAACCAATTTTTTTTGGCGTGTCTGTCGCCCATTACACACACCAGCTTGGGCATTGTACATTCATTATAGGCGTATGCATGCTTGCACGGACGGAATCCAATAAGAGTGTATAAACGAGACAGAAATTCCAAGAAAGCAGAGACTACTAACCCGGTCGGGGGCAAAAATAATAAAAGCTTTTTTCTTCCATGGCTAAAGTCCTCCTTGGCACATACGAGTGGGTGTTCTATGTGACCCAAGCACCAAGTGCTCAATCTGAGCTTCTTAGCTACTTTGTCTATGGTAGCAATTTTTCTGTCGTAAAAAAGGGTACACCAAAATAAACAGAATTGAGAATGAAGAGATGACTCGAGGCAAGCCCTAAGGCATCAGTCATGTCCTGATCCGGCAGGGCTAACGATAGCGATGCATACAAGAACCTTAATAATGTACTCCTCAGCACCACCAATTTAGTTCAAAGCCACATCTTTGTATATGTTATGAGAATGGTGTAATTATTTTTGCTAATACCTAAGCATGGCATCTGGGACCCATTCATTTTTTTTCAACCTATGTTTTAGTATATATTGATATACAGGGATATGTAAGTTGTACCTTACAAGACCAAAGTGCGATATGTGTCGGAGTGGGTGAAGTAACCTGCACACAACACTTCACTAGTCTGCATGCCATGCATCTGCGAAGTACCTTGACTCCGTACACGCTAGGTACTTGTTGATATTTCTCGGTCTTTATGCACCCAGTATGGTGAAGCTTGGCCGTTAATACTTGCTGGACCTCTATTACTTAGACCAATGAACTATAGGGAAGGGAGAACTGATTAGTGGATATTATAAAAAAGGTGGGGGTTTTGGTAATGATCAACCAATAAAACAACCAAAAGACAACCCTGGATCGGACCTTAAATCATGATTGGGGTGCACCCAAGGCAATGCTCAATGTGCTCATTGTTCGAAAAGCCCAAGTTCCTGTTGACTCTAACATGACTTCCTGTGTGCAGAATGTATACCTGACTCAGGGGGGTCAAAAATACTACTACACGTTTCTTTTTCTCAGAGACAATAAGTCTCATAACTAGTCCGTTTTTGATGGCTCAAAAGGGCCTTGGGCGGTCTATAAAAGTGCCAGCAATCCTATTTCCTGAAACCTTCCAAATTCCAGTTTTCCAGAGTCAAAAGAAAGGCACAAAAAACCAAAACGGGAAGCGTAGTCAAAGCCAAAGCTAAAGTCAAGACTTCTTAACCAAAATCATGAAAGCGTTTCAATTGATTCTCACCCCGTTTTTGGTGGCCACCGTCTGGGCAGATAAACATTATGTTTTAGTTGCCAGGATCGAGAATTTCTTCTACGGTCTCAAAAGCGTTCATTATTTCCTCCCGAATAAAAAAATGTTTTTGTATGACACCAAGGATCAGCTGTTGCTAAACAAAGAGAATTTCTTGTCACAAGAAAATTATATCTTCTTGAAATGGAATGAACATTATCGGCCCTTGTTTTTTTTTAACAAAGTCATTGTTAGCGGAGAAACAAAAGTACCTTTTGAATTTACATTTGATTCAAAAAAAAAGATATCGAATATTAAATTTCACGCATGCCCGAAGCGGATTGGTGGCTCTGAATACTATGTCGGACTAGAACCTGATGTTGAGGGTCAGGTTTGTGACGCCGTTGACATCTACTTCTTACCTGTGAAAAAACTCGTTGACGAACCTGAATTCCCTGGCGAAGAAGAGGAGATCCAGCCTAAGACTATACCTGTTGTGAAAGATTGGAAGAAGGACTTAGATAAATACTTGATGCCTGACGAGAGCGAGCCTGTAATCCAGCTGTACCTTCTAAATGATATAATTGAAAATTGATCTGGCGACAAAACCCGAGCCAACCAAGTTTGTTTGAGTTGCTGGCAATGTGTGGTATTTTCTGATACCGGTATTCATTGATTTTTGCACCCACGCATTCAAAGTATGTGCGCATCGGGGTGCGGCCGATGACATCGTTGGTGCTGCAGTGACTTCTAAGTAATTGGACCAACTCAGCTTCTTCAAAATAATTTGTGTAGTTTCGTTTTTTTTCTTCTTTAAGTGGTAATTGTAACTACCGGATCCTAGGAATCTGAGCTTTAGCTTTGTCTTCCCTAGTCATTCTGTTCAGGAGAGATCTGACTGCTTTTGTCCGACTCCCTCGAGTGAAAAATTAGCCCAATGTTGATTAATCCATTCTATTAAATTAAGTACAGGCTACAATGATAGTGTTGTGATGGTAATATGTTTCTTCCACTGGATCTGAGTTAAACTCCCCGAACCTATAGAGAGAACACCTGCATATAAACAGGTCCACACCAAACACTTAATCACCGTCCATATTTCGGTATTGGCTCGATTTAAGTCTAGATGGCAAATAAATATGTCCAATATGTTGCTATCGTTCGTGATCTGTCGACACTTCTTGACTACTCGCCTATACACAAAAACTAAGCCTCCAGCAAGACCCGAACATAGCGGTGTACAGGTGTATTAGTGGATTAACTGGTGGGCACTGGTTTCAACCAATATCAATAAATAAAGCATTCTACTTTCTTATTTGCTTGAAAGGGTCTCCAAAAGTATCCGATTCCATATCTAAAAAGTGGAGTATATAATATTTGCACCCATTCATTTCAGGGCCACTGCATCCAAGGCCAGCCTGGCTACTCATAATCCTATAAAATGCTCTCTATGGACTCCAGAAACCAGCTACGGTAACTTGAATATTATGAGTCATTTTTGTCTGCCCCTACAGCAAAATTACACTATTATCATGTACTGATTGGTGTAGTACATAGCAACTGCAAGTGACCACACTAAGGAAAGGACATTAGATGTGTTAGATTCCGGTTACGTCAGGTACTCTGTTTACTATGTTCATTCGCCGATGAGTCCTCCGAGGGAGGAATCTGAGGTACTTATAGTTGTAAGATAAGGTGCGCGCTGGTTGTTGGACTTCGATATTTTCTAAGCCCATAATGTATGCTACTATTCTGTATTAGGACATCCGTGAAGTTTCGATTACTCGTGATACCGCTCAACCTTGAGCGGAATCCCTCCTATATAAACCTTTTCACCTTGGACTCCTCTCTCCTGCATCTGGCTTGTTAATCCATTGTCTTAAGTCAAACCTGACCTCTCCTGACAACCAAGGCCCAGATACAATACTAGTCTGCACTCCTTGCTTTCTATACTGCAGGTAACACATTACCTGCATACACGAGTCAGCACATCTCTCATGTTCAACACTGGTAGCTAGCTGGTGGCTGGCTGGTAGCGCGCTGGTTAAAAGGCCTCATACAAAGTATCAGGCAGAGAAGCTTCATAATATCCTAAATAGGTAGGGCACTACCTATGGCGGATCTGACAAGATGTGTTAGATTATTGTTAGCAGTTTGATACCTAATCGTTAGTATACTCGTTGATGATACGCCAGAGAAAGGTTTCAGGCTACTAAGCAAGTAGTTGACAGCGGGGTCGCCTAATCAACCAGTCGTTGATAACTGTTTGCCGGCTCTCAGCATAAGTGCTAGGCCTATCCCCAGCTTAGGTGGCTAGCCATACCCAAAGAGGAAATTCACAAACAAAGGGTGGTTGCCTTGCGAACCGATCGGTAATCGAAGGCTCAAATCCTGGATGGGTCGTGGTATCGTGAAAATCCCATCTCTGATCTAACGAAATGAATCATAAGTGGGGGATACGATTGAGGTTCATTCAAGGAGGCCTTGAGTACTTCTACGGTTTGGGCTCTTACAAGAATGAGGTATGAAGGAAGGTAACGAGACTCTCAAAACATTATACGAGAGCTATAAAACCTGGTGTTTCAAATGAACTTTTAATATAAAGTTAGGGTGATTTTCATTGATGGCTAAAACACGTTTCACCTCATCTGTGAATAGACTTCCTCTTCAATATAAAAAGGGCACCTCATCGTTTGAAAAATAGATACCGCCCTTCGAGATGTTCATCTAGAGGTAGAGATATAATATGACAGAAGTGGTTCCCATGGTTAAATAGACCAATTGTCCTGGCACAATAACGTCTGGACTAATCAAACAATACTTAGTATCTTTCTTACCAACACTGCTTGACTAGTTCAGTAATTTCAATTACACGATTGATCTATATTCTATTATATACCTGAGCCGAATCATTCGTTTTAGTTTTTTCTTCTTTCTTTTCTTTTTTTTTTTTGGACTTTTTTGGACTTTTTTGGATCTCTGACTACTCCAAGCTGCTCAATGTTACAGGCTCGGGCTTGAGGGGCTGCAACTTGTGAAGCTTCTTCTCTAAGCGCGCTTTATGGGCCTGCTGTTGCTTTGTGGGACCAAGGAACTTGTTCAACTCCCACTGTACCCATAAACAGTTCACCGAATAAGTGGCAGCGAAGATAAGCAGCGATGCTCTCAGCATGGGGATTTCAGAAATTTTTTCCTTTAGGACTGCCACACTTTCTGGCCCATAGAGATTCGTCACCTTGTTTTTAAGAAGCCTCATTATCCAATCGACCTGAGGACCCGTCACCGGTTTCCTTCCAAATTTAAATGGTTTGAAACGGGTCTCACGTTTGTGAATGGTGTCCGCCATGGCAAGCACGCTAGTCAAGCTACCAGAGCTGATAAGATCCTTGCGGATGCGTTCCATTTTGAAGTTTCTACTTGCTCTCTCGATACTCAGCACCTTGCGCACCAAATGAAGAAAAAACAGACTGTCTTCGCCTCGCTCAATGGTACAGTATGCGTTGCTGTAGTCTAGTTGGAGACCCCAAAGATTGTACTCAAGCCGTACCCAATCATGGAAGTCTTCTCTGAAGAGAGTGAGTGTGTCGTCAGTAGCAGTGTTGGCAATGCCGGCATTGTTAAACATGGAAGCAAAGCCGTCGACTGATTCAAATACCACATCTTGAGCTGCTATCTCATTTTGAAGCTGGAGCATTTTTTCAATACTCGAAGCCCGTGCCTTTGCTACCTCTTGGTTCTGGGCTTCGCGCAACTCCTCCTTTTCCTTGTCTAGATCCTTGAAGGTCTTTTTGGCGAACGCATGACCATCTTGCAATCCAAACAAGAGCGGCACTGACAGCACTCCCAACTTCATGCTTCCAGCCAAGTCAATAATATGACAGTAATCCTTTCCCTTGTGCAAGCGCAAACCACGGCCAATCATCTGAGTCAAAAGAGGCCTTGATTTGGTGGGTCTTGCCAAGATTAACGAGTCAATGTTGGGAATATCAGTGCCCTCCGTGAACACAAGCACATTGCAAAGCACCTGAATTTTTCCCGCTTTGAAGTCATCCAAAATGGCTTTTCGCTCGTGTTTCACAGTGTTTCCTGTCACGTACTGTGCATTAACTCCGTTGGCCTGGAGCACACCACAGAGCGTTCTGCAATGCTCCACATCCACACAGAACACCAATGTAGACTTAAGCAGATGCTCCTTCTGGAGCTTTATGTAAGCCAAGGCCACCTGCAAATTTATATTCTCTTTGTTCATAGCCTCCGATAGCTTGGATGGCATATAGTCACCTTTAGAAACTTTGACATCATCGAGGTCGAGATCCACCTTCATGACTGAGAAACGGGCATCACATAATTCGCCCTTGGCCACCATCTGGAAGATATTCCGTTCGTAAACCACTTTCTGGAAGACCAGGGCCAAAGCTATACCGTCGGACCGTTCGAACGTGGCCGTGAAGCCCAAAACAGGAATTTTCAGATCTTCAAGCGCATTGAAATAGCCAAGAATTTTGGTCCACGAACTTGCTGTGGCATGATGACACTCATCAAGAATAATGGCCTTGAACTCATCCGGATTATACTTAGTAAGCCTTGACATCCGGACCAATGTAGGAACCGAGCCAACAATGACATCGGCATCTTCAGAAGGGGTAAGCTTCTGCATGTCGATGTCCACCTGCATATCCGGATTGACATCTCGTATAGTCTTTGCAGCCTGTCGAATCAACTCCTCTTTATGGGCCAAAACCAAGGTCTTTGTGCGCTTTGGGTTTTCCCCCTGAATCCGGGGAATAAGGTGGGAAATAACCATAGTTTTCCCTCCGCCGGTGGCAAGCACCACTGCCGGCCTGGAGATTCCGGAATTAAGTGCCTCAAGAACCTTTTCCACTGCGGTGACCTGGTAGTCACGTAGCTTGATTGGAGCCGCAGGAAGAGCCGCCGCAAGACTGCTCAAGTCTATACCTGTGGGACGGACGGTTTTCCGGCACATTGCTGCAGCTGGAGCCCTAGCCAACATGGATCAACGGTATGTATGTGAGGTGATGCACTAGAAATTTGGAAAGCCGCGTGCCTGGTCCAGCGAGTCACGTGATAGTGTTATTGAGTTTTGCCACTACTAACGCATAGACTGGAACGATATCTAACTATACTCAGAACTCTTATCAGCCCTAGCGTCTTCTCTTATTATGTTACCTCTTGTGTTACCACCCGCTCCCTTTTCTGCGGGACGTCGTCCACTCGCCTATTTCTGCATATCACTGTTTCATCTGTCCTGTTTACATGCAGTCACATGGAACATGCATTACATCAGAGATGTACTGATTCCTCATGTTCCAACAAGAGTGGTGGATGAGAGCATTAAAGACCAGAGCATAAACCAGGGCATCAAAGACCAATGCATAGTGCAGACCTGGAGTGGCATAACAACAATATCAATTGAATTTGGGGAGACTGCATTGGCTGCTGATTAAAAGTGGGTGTGGTTCACATGACTAACAATAGCCAGACATTGTATTATGAAATAAGTCACTTGAACAGCCTGCGGAAACCAGTGTAGCTGCGCGGAAGTCTCTATTTAAGTATCACATGAGCTTTTCAAACCAACTAGTATTCGTTTTCTCCCTCATTATTGCTTGGAACAAGCGGATTGCGCTTCCTTATATATTTCGCAGCACGTCTCTCCTGCATGACTGGTGACTGCAAATAAACAGGGCGGGGAGAAGAGGGAAAATGTCTATAAAAGGCGACCCCCCTCCTCCTTTTCGTTTCTTCCTCGCTTTTTCTTCATTACGTTTCGTCTTTCAGAACTGGTCAGAATTCAATCCCCACTCCTTCGTTCTTCATTATTCACTTCTTTTCTTCAATATGGTTGCTGAAACTGGTATCCATGAAACCATAAGTTGTCTATCGAAAGGATTATGTGTGGACACTGAGGATGTACATTCTTAAAAGGATTTTCGTGGATACTGAAAACTCCAGAGAGACTATACCTATGCATCCGAAATGGAAGTCAGAAATTTTACAATAACTGGTACAGTACAAACATCAGAAGAATCTAACATGTCACTGATTTGAGACACAGAAAATACTTACGTACAAACCATAAAAAAGTGTTCCTTACTGATTTTCTTACAAAATAATGAGGACGAAAAATCTCTATTTCAATATGCTAGTCTAACTCCATCACTAACCATAACTCAACTCTTCCATATATCCACCCTACATCTCTTATAGATGTTATGGTAGTAGTGGTCTGAGTTCTCCACCTTGTCCACATTATCAGGCTCGGCTGGATCGGCCGGCTTCACACTGAGCACTGCATAGCTGCCGTCTTCTCTAGACGCATCCTTGGAGGGCCGTATGAACTGACCCGGGTTGATCACCACCACGCCTCGCGTGACCTTGGCAAAGAACTTCATTTCCGATGGAAGAATAACAATATCGGGTAGCGAGTCCGACATCTCTGCGAGCCCCGAGTATGGCACCTCTAGACATGCCCCTCCGATGTCTGTCTCTGCAAGCTCTTCGGCCATGAGTCCTTCTCGCAAATTGGACATGTCTACCTTCTCCTTCTTCTGGGTATTAGCAAACTTTATGGACCCAGGGAATACTGGGTAGTACCGTCTCTGCTGGAAAATATGGTTGGCGATGCGGTCGAACCGGTTGGACGACACCTTTCTATCGCTTGAGTTGTTTAATTTGTGCACATCCTTCAAGTCTTTGAAGACATCAACGTTGGATGTTCCAAACATCACCTCGTTGATGGAAAACCCACTGGGATTGGGGAAACACTTGAAGTTCTTGGGTAGCCCGAGCTTTTTCCGGTCAAATGGCGTCTGTGGGTACGAAGCGTGTTTGTTGATGGCATCCGATTGCGAGGGGATCAAAATAACCTGGATTGAAGAGTCGATGTTCTTTAAAATCGGCGCAACAAGGCTCTTGAAAAGCTCATCCAAGTTCCTGGGCTGTTGCTGTGCTGTCACACCCTCCAACTCAATGTCACCCAGTTGCACGGCTTTATTAGATAAGTCGAGGAAGGGCCCAAGTAAAATGACCACCTGCGGCTTGATGGATGTGTTGATGAGTTCCACTAATGAGCGAAGTTTGTTATAATTTAAGACTTGCAGGTTGGAGAAAGGCCCTGCAGCAACAAAGATTTTTGACGATGTTTTGGAAGAGTGGTACTCGTTTAATTCTGAGAGAGAAGAGACGGGAGCCCCAAGCAGAGGCAATTCAAGCACTTCGTTGACCACAAACGTTCTTCCTGTTGGGTTTCTACCCTTGAGTGCAACAATCTGGCCCGGGAAAAACGAGTACTCGGTGAGAGCCGATAAGTCCAACGGAATACGTTGTCCAATACCACCCAAACGGGAAGTCTCCAAGTAAAGCGACTTGTCGTTCAAAACCTGGAGTTTCAGCGCATCATAGAGTGGAGAATCGGGGACAATCCGTCCACAGCAGATGACATCGAACTGGGAGCTCATACATGGGTTACTCAACAGAAGCCCAGTGGATTTATAAGCTTCCAGGATCTGCAGACTCACAGAATCGATCTGCTCGTCCAAAACGTCCGCACTTTCAAGAAGTTTCATGGCCATGGTTCTGAACTTGAACTTCTCTGCATCAAAGTTGGCGGAAAGCTGGACCTTTTCAGCAAAGGACGAGAACTCTAACTGTGGGTTCAACGACTCCACAATAGTATTGGATTCGGCAGACGCAGGAGCCGCTTTGGGACTAGACATGAGGTCTGCCTGAGAGCTTCTCATAGCACCAAGACCCGTTTTGGATGGAGACGAGTTGAGTTCACTGGGTAAATTGGGTGCACTTGGCAAACCAGGTTCACTGAGTAAATTAGGTTCACTCGACAACGTGGGCCTTTTCCTCTTAAGCTGCGGTGTTCGTGGAAGCGCATTCCCAGGACTAGACGAAAAGTCCATCATTTGTCGTTTGGCAGAAACATCCCGGACCTTCTTCACTGCCGGCGTCCGTCTCTCATTGGAGTTGAATATGGATTCTTGCAAATAAGCCTGGAACTTCTCGATTCCTGCTGGACTCACATCCAAGTCACCGTTTTCCTGCGTCACCACAAACGATTCCCACTGGATGAAGGTATCGTCATTGGAGAGGTTGTACAAGCTTTTGAGGGCCAGGAGTTTGGAGAGCACATGGTCGTCACGCACGCCGAATTTCTTGGCGAGCCAGTCCTTGGTGCCGGCGTCGGTTTCTGCTGGCATGTCTGGGGAGAGTAGCTTAAGAAGAGAACAGTGATTTACGCGTCGCGTACTGCTGTGTGCACGTGCACGCGTCACCATACCGATCATCACATCACCAATCCATGTACTGCAATTTTGGCTACTCCAAAATACAAAATATGTGGATCTATAATATCTCTATGATCTGTCATACTCTTAGAATCTGTCTGTTTCTGTAAAATTGATATTTCTGTATTCCGAGTGTGTCTCTATTTTAGACTCTATTGTATACCTGTACTGCACATACCTATCTAAATATATGTCTTTAAATATGCATATGACTATCAATCTACAGCATTAGGGCACTTGTAATATTCAGTAGTCAAATCTCAAGAGGATGTTTCAGGATTATTTAAAGAGTATTTCAGGAGTGTTTCATGTAGTAGACCATGAGCTCCTCTCACTAGTACCTGGGCCTACCTATACGCCCATATTTCAAGACAAGATATTGTTACTACGTTAAGTTCTAATATCCTGAATAAATGTTAGTCTAAAATAAAGTAATTGTTTAGACTGATTTAGTTGGACTGGACCGTACTTAGTTTCTATATGCAGACTTGACAATACCTATGGCCATATTTTAACAATGTCATCTTCCCTTTTTTTTTTTCCCAGTGAAAAACATCAATAGTTAAGTGTCTCTAGATTATCGTGTCTAGAATTCAGCTCCAGTATATTCCATAACTATTGTCTATGCTGATGAACTATACACTCTCACTGACACTCTGATCTACTGATACATTTATTTCGCTGCCAGTTCCAAATGAGCTCTGATTTCCGACCAACTCAAACTAATAACAATTTATACTATTGAGTTAAGTACTGGAACGCTCCTTTTTTTGGAATCATGGACTTGTGTGATCATGGACTCATAGTATGAAGTCATGATAAATCATTCATGAAGTCGTAGGCAGTGGTCCTATTCATAGACCTTTCTGGGGTGATACCTTAAAGTCTGGAAAAACATCATATGTTCGTATGCTCGACTGAAATTCATGCAAACAGTCATGGTACTCTAAATAAGGTCCTTTCTCTATGTTGACTCTGTTTTTACCGTGGCTTATTGCGGTTCAATGTGGTTTACTGTATTTTCTTCTCTATTCCACTCCATACTACTTTATACACTATACTCCCGACTTCAGTCTACTCTATCCTGAACTTACTGTATGCTCCACTCTCACTTTATTATTCCACAGCCATGGTGTATTTTCATAAAACTTCTTGGAGTTGTATTATGGAAGCCGGATTATAGTTGTAGTAGTGGAATCTTCTCATAGACCTTTATGGGGTTGTAAGTAATTTTAGAGTCATATCGGGGTATTATCCAAAAGAAGCATATACCAATTAGTATTAATGGCACTAGAGTCTATCCTTTATTCATGTCTCTGTTTTTATTAACCTGTATTTTCTATTATGATCTACATTATTCTCTTCTGTGATAGCAGGTCGAGTAATTTAATCACAACCCTTTATTACCTCGTTTTGACTTTAACTTACACTTTGGGGGAGAGGGTGTAGCTACAAAGCTCAGTACAATTACAACAGCACTGAGTGTTCACTTATCGGTTCACTGACACCTATACTTCTCATACTACTTACTTATACTTTTACTTAGTCAGTATAAAGTCTATAACCAAGGTAAATTTATAATTTACTTATAAGGGTCCATGGTTATGAGCTTAGCCTGGTCTCGAATCACCTTTATACTTCTTGAGCTCAAAATACTGCGTATTGAATTGTACAACTAACCAGTAGCATTTTTTGATATTTTCCATATAATTATCTTGTACATAGGCCTATGAAAAGTGTAAGGAAGCTAGTATTGACATAACAGCAGCGTAACGTAGTACACCAAATTAGTATATATCGCAGTGGACCAAGTATAGTGTTCTTTCATAAACGGAAAAGAAATATGGTAGTGCTACAGAACTGAATTAGTGTAGTAATGTAATATAATGTGTAGTATAATATAGTAGGAGACGAGAACAATGACTTGAGAGATATAGAATAGGTGTCAAAGCTAGTATGGCTAGTTTCGGATCTGTAGTAACATGGATAGAAACCAATCGGTAAGGTAAACTGTAAGTTGTAGAGCCTGTATACTCCGGATCCCACTCCAAGACCTCAAATTTAACATTTTAATGTCCACGCATAAGAGTAGGTTTCTCCTAAAAGTACAGCCATTAAGTAGGATATAGCTGTACAGGGGCAGTGTAGTAGTAATGTTAACTATAGTAAAATACACAATGGTATCGTGTACCAAATGTTCAGTACGGAGTACAGTAATAGTGTAGAGAATATAAGTAGAAACTAGTGCTTCTAAAATGATAGGTGCTAGTACTAGTAGTAGTGTATACCCATGGGCTATCTGTATGTGAGTTATACGTATATCTATAGCCTATGCATATACCAACTTGTACCCATGACCTATAGTCTAAACTACATCCTTATGTTCCGATCTACATTGTCATGACTCAATCCTGAAACTTTTACTTATACTCTCTAGGCTCAACTAGGGCCATTTGGGTGATATTTACTATACTGACTTATCCTGGCGAGTGTTAATGTCTATAAAAGATCTGCGAGGCTTATTCCTCTTTTTCGGCCTTCTCCTTCTCCTCGTTCTCTTTGACTTCCTTTTCCTCCTTCACGTCTTTCACTCCTTTCTCCTCGGCTTCCTTGACGTCCTTCTCTTCCTTGACGCCCTTCTCTTCCTTGACGCCCTTCTCTTCCTTGACGTCCTCTTCCTTGACGTCCTCTTCCTTCACAATCTCCTCGTCCTTGACGTTCTCCTCGTCCTTCTTAACCACGTTTCTCATTTTCTTCCTGTTGTTGTCCTTGAAGGAATTGCGTCTCTTGGTCACGTCGTTGACGCCAAATCTCTTGCCAGACTCCCGCATTTGTCTGAAGGTCAAGAGCGACATCTTCTTCAAAAGGTCCTTCTTGTCCTCAACCTTGTCCTCGGAGACGATTCCGTCGTTGTAGCTGACCGAAACACTCAAAAAGTACTCTGCGTCCTCGAGCGTGTGGAACTCCACATCAACTACACCAAAGAACTCCTTGTTGGCTCTGGATCTGATCCGACGCACGGAGCAGACACTCTTCTCCTTGGGCAAGTGGGGCACGATCTTGGTGTTGAACCAGCTCTCCACATCCTCCTGGCTCAAATCCGTGGGGAAGCCCTCGATGTGCACGGAGTTTCTCTTACGGGTGTTTTTGATCTCGCTGAACTCCTTCAATGGATCCTTTCTCTTGATCAGGTCCTCGTTGGGCGACAACGTGAGCTTGTCGGACTCCTTCAATGCAGCAATCACCCTCTCCTCGGGCCGGTATTGTCTCATACGGCCAAAGGTCAAGATGGTCTTCAACTCCACCCAGCCATCGTTGGCCTCGTAGATTCTCCACAAAAACTTGTCTGATTGGAGGTTGGAGTCGGAGAAATAGAACTCCACCTGTTTTCTGACCTTTTCGTCGAAGTCGTTGCCGGTGTATACGGAGTCGGACATGGTGAGTGCGTGTGCTCTGAGAAATACCGAGTACGTATGCTCCGATGAGATGTTAGTCGCACTGCTTTTCACAATTTTTTCTGCTTGGCCTGCGTGCGTGTACTGCAGAAGGATAGCCAACCTTGGGGTAACGTCTTTCAAAAACGGCCTGGGCTGCCCTAATTGGAGTAGTAAGTGATTTTCTACATTGACACAAAATCTCATCTTATTCATTTTTATTCATTGCTTTAGTAGTACTATCAAAGAAAGGGCTCCTTTTTTGAGAAGCTTTGATCTGCCCTTCTCATAAAAAAAACATTTCCGTTCATCTTCTCTCGTCCAGCACTTCCGTAATTTTAAATTCCAACAAAATCCGTGATAGTTTAGTGGCTAGAATTACCGCTTGTCGCGTGGTAGACCGGGGTTCAATTCCCCGTCGCGGAGCTTTCTTTTTTCGCATCCGATTGTCTCGTTTTCCAACTCCATGTTCCGTTGTATTAGAAGAGCCCCAACACCAGGCATCTACTTCCACCCCCTCCAACCTCCAATTCTCCTAGGAATCAACCAAACTTCTCCCTACATCAAGACCATCAGAACCAATCACACACCCATCCACATGTCGTACCCCCAGCCCACTCCAGAGAGACAGCAAGAACTTATTCACAACTACGAGCACATCTTGAGCCAGGTCAACAGCGCCTCCAGCTCCCAGCCTGTGACCCTAGTGGCCGTCTCCAAGCTCAAGCCCGCCTCCGATATCATGGGTTTGTACAACCACGGCGTCCGGCATTTCGGAGAAAACTACGTCCAGGAATTAGTGGCCAAGGCGAAAGAACTCCCCAAGGATATCAAGTGGCACTTCATCGGAGGCTTGCAATCGGGCAAATGCAAGGACTTGGGCCGTGATATCGAGAGCCTTTATGCGGTGGAAACCATTGACTCCTTGAAGAAGTGCCAGAAACTCCAGGCTGCCCGTGCTCAGTCGGGCCTTCTGCCCATCAATGTGTATTTGCAGGTGAACACATCCAACGAAGACCAGAAATCGGGATACAGACTAGACAACTTGGACGAGGTGTATGAGGCGGTCGATTACCTCCAAAAAGAGGCGTCGTGTTTGAATTTCCTAGGCTTGATGACCATTGGCTCTTTTAATGAGTCTAGCTCTGAGTCAGGAATCAACAAAGACTTTGAGGCATTGGCCGAATTGAAGAGGATTTTGGCGGAAAAGTACCCCGACATTTCTCTTGAATTGAGTATGGGCATGAGTGCTGACTTCACTACTGCCATTGCCCAAGGCTCCACCAGTGTGCGTGTGGGCAGCTCCATCTTCGGTGCCAGACCCCCCAGAAACGGACACTGACCAAATTACAAATTTACTTCAATTATATAAAAGGCTACTGTGGTGGCTACCGTGCAATTTTGACTAAGTAGAGAGTGTACTCTGTAAATCACTGCAGTTGTCAGTTCATTGATTGTTAGGTAATGTTCACTTACCCTTGAAGATCTTCTTCAAGCTCTTCTTCTTGGAGGGCTTGGCGTTCAGAGCAACAGAGTCCGACAGCTCGGTAGAAGGAGGGCCGGATTCACGGTCCTTCGAGCTAGAGGAAGTGGTCTTGCGTTCAACAGATTCTTTCTTGCTCAGCTTTCTCTCCACGCCCGTCTCTTTTTGGCTCAGTTTTCTCTCGATATTCTTGGTCTCGTTCTGGCTCAATTTCCTCTCGATATCCTTGACATCGTCCATGGAAATATGGTTGTCTCCATCAATGATGGCTTGTTGAGAAGGACCAGCATCGCTAGGCACGTTGATTACCAGGTCTCCCTCATTCATCTGCGATTCCAACGTGTACTTCAGAGCCAATTCCTTCTTCTTTTCCTCCAACTCCTTCTTCTTGTGCTCAAGCTCACTCAACCGGGCAGATCTATTGGTTAAGGTCAGTTTGTCTGCAGTAGCCACACCACTAGATGCTCCAGAAACACCATTGACATTTTGCTTGGGTTCATTTTTGTTGGGTTCGGTATTGGATTTGAACTTAGCTTCTTGAGCCTCCTTCTCTGCATTCGCTTGTCTCTCTTCAACCTTGGCTTGTTTCACCACTTGTTCAACAGGCAAAGAGTCCCAGTCGGGAGTTGTAGTGGTAATCTCCTTGGACTGAACCTTCTCGCCATAGTAACGTTTTCTCAATTCAATGTCGTTCTCAGCAAGACTGTTCTTGATCTCGGGTTCCGCTTTGAAGCTCGACAGAAGCTTGGATCCAAAGTAGACCAAGGCAAAGAACAAGTGTTCCGAAATGAACAACACAAAAATCAACCGCGTGGTAGATGAGACATTAATGCTGGCCTTGTCAAGTGCAAACTGGCCCAAGGTCTTAGGTGGCTTGGTGCCGTGACGGTAGAAGGCAGTCACTAATGGAGAAACGATGGAGCCAATCCAAGCCAAGGCCAAGAACCCAATATCCCAAGGGTAAATGGAATTCGCTCTGTATGTGACTGTGGGACAGAAGTACTTACCGCTGGTCAACCTGAATGTTTCCAAATTGAAAGTGAGCACGTTGAACACAATGGAAATGAGGGGAGCAAGAGTCCATACGGGGCCAAAC
This sequence comes from Metschnikowia sp. 01-655c1, assembly GCA_002370185.1. Classification (NCBI taxonomy): domain Eukaryota; kingdom Fungi; phylum Ascomycota; class Pichiomycetes; order Serinales; family Metschnikowiaceae; genus Metschnikowia; species Metschnikowia sp. 01-655c1. Next base: position 53,514 of record NKZO01001727.1, read on the forward strand.
AACGAAAGGTATCCAAACTGAACGACCAAGCGTTGGAAGCTGTTACCAATGTTTTGTTCAGGCAATTCAATCACGTGGCGGACCTTCTGCAACCACTCCTTCTCCTCGGGTGCATCTTCTGGAAGTTCAGGCTCCTTCTCACCCAACACCTTGGCAGCGTACAATTTCTTACCATATGAAATGAGCAAAGGCAAAACGTACTCCATGAACAACTGAATGACCTGGCTGGTGACAATAAAGAAGAAGAACTGAGCATTGAGTCTTCCCTGGTTGAAGGTGAACTCACTCTGCGACTTGAGCTTGGTCAAGTACTTGTACATGTACCGGTCGCTTCTCATAGAGGAGGCAATGGAATATTGAATCACGGGCAAGTATGGTTGGATGAGGTGGGCAAAGGGCAAGTAGATGAACGAGGTGATGAGCAACGGAACGTAGCTGGCCAAAAAAGTCAACGAGAACGACTTGAAGATGGACGAGTCAGCCCGTTGGGATCCGTTGTCGTGATTCTCCCAATCCAAGAACTTGTCTGAAACAATATTAAACACCTTGGTTAACACCGGCATGAACACAACGATGAGAACAGTGGGTGTAAGGACCAAGAGCTTGGCTCCAGGGCCAGCATAAATCTCCGACAAAAAGATTTCCAACACAAAGCACGCCAATTGGTAGCTGACAAGTACTCCTGCAAACATCAAGCCAATAGGCACAAAGGCCAACTTCTTAGCTAACCTAAAGCCGGCTTTCTGATCATTCTGTACTTGAGAAGACGATGTTTCTTGTTTCTTAGCAATGTTATTTTCATGTTCCTCCACCAAGTGGCAGTTTTGCACACCCCACGTGTTGGTCAAGAACCTTTCTCTGCGTTTCCAGAAAATGTAGAAGCCCACTGTCCATGCAAGGTTCACGAATGCAAACGTCATGGAGTACTGCTTGGACTTGATATACGCAACAATACCGAAAATAGACAAGACAAGTAACGCTCCAATGTAGAACTTCAAGAACTCGAAGTACAACGCAACTGTTGGCCCGTAGAGGTTATAGAACAGAGACGTAGACAAGCTAGGAGATAGAGCCACCTTTTTACCCCAGTCAGCAACACTATCACCGGCCAAATATCCACTGACCGGCACAACGGTCTCCACAAACTGCCACTCACCGGAACAAGGAGTAATTTCCAAGCATTCGCTCAGTTTGGGGTCCATCAAGTACGAATAGATGATGCGGAGACGGTCATAAGGAGAATCAGCCTGAGCAGTAACACCAAACTGAAGGCAATTGAGCATTTCCTTGCGCAAGAGCTCTTCATACTGTTTATTGGACAAGCGAGCAAATACAAGCGTGGTGAGTTTCAGGCCAGGTCTAGCCTGGGTCTCAAATCCAGCGTCTTGCAAAACACCCACGAGTGTGGCCAAGTTAGTTTCATGGCCTTGGCCTTCCTTGACGGAAAAGACGAAGTCTGATTTCAAGATACTCATGGTCAATTCCCGAGATCAGGTGGATTTAAGTGAACACAACTGGAGTGGACTGAAATGGACAGAAACTAGACAAAAACTGGACACGGGTAGAATGCCTCGATTGAGTATAGTCAATTGGATCAGCCTAAATAGAAACGTAACGAATTCGTAGGCCGTGGTCCGTGAAAAGCCGTGCTATATGATCTAAGCCGAGCAACGTACAGCTAAGGACTCCATTGCTGCGGGGGAGGCACGGGTCTGGGGTCACCGCCTTCAGGCACCGAACACGGCTCTATGCCGGAGCCACGTAATAACCGAGCAACCGAGCGTGCTATGATACGAGTCCCTGCAGACACTGCCATGGGTGGAAGTAACACTTGAGAAAGTATAGCAATAGAGATCGGCATTAAAAAAAAAAAAAAAAAGAGTAAATAATTAAGACTGTGTGTGGCTATGAGTTTTGGTGGGGTGTACTGCAGGTAATCCTAGTTCCACTGCCCAGTATATAAATCATATATAAATCTTCTTTTCCTTATTGTTGCTTGGGCATCTAGTGCTCCTTGGGTACATTTGCGGCCAGACCACATGCTCACTGTCACTCCTTTATCACATTTTTCTTCATATGCTCACACTCTTATTGTCTCTCACTCTCGCACACCTGCATTCTCAACCCACACGCTACAAGCTTGGTTGAACAGACATAGCCAAACACCATATGTATATATAATTTTCTGGCTTTGTAACTTTGTGACTTTGTGGCTTTGTGGCTTTGTGTTTGTAAACATCTGTTAATGATTACTAATAGTTACTTGTGTAAACAAATTGGATGAGACATACATTCGTTTATATTTTCGTATATACATTGGTTTATATATTCCCCAGAACTCGCACCTCATGTACACTTCAATGACCATGGATTACCTACACTCAAAATTATACAATTCTACTTACACATACTAAAACTCTCCATTTTTCATTAATACACTTAATAAACTCTTGAGAAAATCCTCGTAAATCTTAGTAAATTCGTTATTCAATTTATAGCTATACTAGAATCACAAGCATCGGATGTGGATTATTGGTTGCTAGTGATCTACAAAACCACCTTGTCACGGTCAAGAACTTTGACTTAAGATGACTTAAGATAACACCTTAAATGGAGCAACCCGATCTGTGACATTATGTCTGCCATCCAATGCAGTCACGCTCAGCAATTCTAAAGACCCTCACGCGGCCACTCTTCATATCTCCAAACTTATACGACTCCTTCTTGGCCACTCCACTGCGGTCGGTTTCCACAACCCGCACCTTCTCTTTCTTTGCATCGTATTCGGTCACCACTGCACAGTAGATCTCGCTTCCTTCGCCTAGAACCACACTTTTGGAGCTGAGCCCGCCAAGACCCTTGTGGCTGGTGAACTTGGCTGTTTTCATACACAACACGTCTCCAGGGCGGATGTCATCCACCTGTGTCACGTGACCATTGTTGTTCTTGTATATGGTTGCACCGTAGCCCTTTTCACCGATTGGTATAATCACACTGGGGTAATTGGCCTTCAACTTGGTAAAGACTTCTCTGAGCAATCCACCGCTGACTCTGCTACCAATCAAGGCTTGTGCCAAGTCTGAACTGTGCACACCCAACTTGGTGCTGTATTCATGTAACACATCTTTCCGGATATGGGGCTCATCTCTGGTATCGACATTGGTCACCTGCACTGAGCTTCTTGGGTCGTCACTCTGGTACATCAATTCAATGACAAGTTGCGAGAGGTCGTAGAAAAGAATATAGTAATCTTTGTAGATGACTTGGCGGCCATCTCTCTTCTGAATCACGTGCTCGTCCACCTCGAACCTGAGATCACTTCCGAGTTTTGCACTCAACGAGTCTGGGACGTTGCTTTTGATCCACCATCCTGAGGTTTCTTGGAGCTCCTCGAGCTCTTCCTTCACTTGTGCCAAATGCACTGATGCTTGGTCCACCTCACTTTTCGTGCGTGTGCCAAAGTCATGAGATCTGCGCAGGTGGAAATCGACCGAGTTGCGTTTGATTGACCCAGACGTCGAAGTTCTTCTTGGAACATTCGGATTCGGCACCGATGGAGGAGGCATGTGAGAAAAGGTTTGTGACTTTTCTGTAGCTTTGAAATGTGGCTGAGTCTCTGTAAAGTCAGGACCATCAGAAACAAGCTCATCATTCACCTGTGATGGTGCAGCCACTGGTACTGGTGGAGGGGCACTAGGCAATGCTGGCAGTTGCTGGAAGTTACGTTCCACGCTCGTAGGCACAGCATCTGTAGGTGGAGGCGGTGGGGGTGCCTTCTTTTCACCTTGAGTGGGCCGAGCATGTGTCGGGATCGGAGGGGGGCCTCTTGGAGCTTCACTCTTATTCAGATTTTCAAATGTTGGTGGGGGTACTGGAGGAGGAGCCCTTGGGAGTGCCTTTTCTTGGCTCTCGAATGTTGGAGCTGGAATTGGAGGGGGCCGAGAATGAGTTGGGGGGTTGGGAGGAGCATCACCAAAAGCAACTGGAGGCTGAACAGGCTCGCGATCAGCTTCAAGGAGATCAGGGTGTTCGGAAGGTTTAAGCGTGGTCAGGTCCGATTCGTCCGACAGTGAGAACGAGTCAACTCGAGCCAAGGGGGAGTCTGCAGGAGGTTCCACTTCACCATGTAAAGAATGCTTATGAGAATTCAGTACATGACTTGGTACCCCACCAGCAAGAGGCTCTTTCGTCTCAAACTGAGGAGAGACAACGTCTTCCTCTGGAGGCACACCACCACGGTCCGAGATATCTTCGTCAGCTTCGTAGCCTGTGACCTCTCCGTCGTGCAAGTTGTCAGGCAACTTCAGAGCCAGAATAGGCAAGGAGTCGGTCTGGGCCAGGGACAGGGGCTCCAACTTATCATCAGAGATAACTGGCCTGAGGGGATCTGACCCGAATCCTGGCACTGGGGGTGCCACGGCTGGTGCAGGAGGCTCCTCTTCTTTCACGTCTGAAGAATCCACAGAAGGAGTTTGGGAAGAGGTTTCAGTATTCTCAGCAACATGTTCTTTTTTCAAGGTGGTAGTAGCAGCCATGCCTGGAATGGGGATAGCCTTCATGGGAGCAACCGGCTCGTCCTCATGCTTTTCCGGGACTTCTTTGGTTTCCGATTTGGCAGCCTTAGACGAGGCTGCTCCACCGAACGGTGTAGGCATACCCATCATTCCAAACATGTTGCGTCCACCCGAGATCTTGGCCATTCTCTCCACGAGTTTCTTTCTCCGTAACTCTTCATCATCGTCTTCTTCTTCTTCTTCCTGTTCCTCATGTGCCTCTTCAGCCACGTCTCTAGTACTTGGGTCAGCATCTTCGTCGGAGGTATCAGAATCTTCAGCCCTTGTTTCAGCAGCGCTAGGGATCAGCACAGGAATGTGGTCAGCTTCCAGGGGTTTTGATTCGGGATCCAAAGAATGTGCCACAGGAGAGTCTGTAGCGTCTACAGGATCAGCATCCAAGGAAGCAGGAATAGGAGCAGTTTCTTTGGCCTTAGCAGCCTTTGCCTTTTTCTCCTCCTCGGATTTCTTCTTGCGCTCCTCTCTTCTTTGGAGTGCAGCAGCCTCTCTTTCTGCTTCTTCCTGCTGTCTTTTCTGGAGCATGCTAATTCTCTCCTTCAAACTCATCTTCTGCTCTTGGGGCTCATCGTCCAGCTTGGTGGAGCTTTCACGGACAATTTCCTGGTCTCTAGGCACTTCCTTGAAGGTGCTAGGCACAGCAGGCTGGTCTCTAGGCTTGACTTGTGGTACATAAGACGACTTTCCTGCACCGATAAACTGCTTTTTGATGGCATAGGGGTCGTCTCGTTGCAGAGGCATGCTTCCGGGCATAGGCACATGGCCAGGGACCGGGAGGGGGACTTTGGGAACACTTGGCTGTTTTGGCGCAGATTTAACTTCGGAAACAGGCACAGGAGCAGACTCGGTAGACTCTGAAACTGTAACAGGTTTTGGAGTAGGTTCAGAAATGGGATCTGTGACAGGCTCTGAAACAGGCTCTGAAACAGGCTCCTTCTCGTCCACTGTAGAATCCACCCCTTTACTCAGCGACTCTGGCACCTCATTATCCTGTTCTTCTTCAAGCCCTGGTCCAGCCTCAGACAGCTCCGATAAAATCTGGACGAAGTTCTTGGGAAACATTCCCGAGAGACCATCATATGTGCCCGAGTACCATTCTTCATCCTCCACCTCGGTCACGGTGATCACCTGGCCCGCGGAAAACGAGAGGTCGTCGTCGTAATCGGACTTGTACTCGTATATGGCCTTTACCTTGAAAGGAGTCGACATGGTATTCTAGTTGGTATAGGGTAGATGTAGTGGCTCAGATCTACTTGCTCAGATAGGTTGCTCAGATAGGTTGCTCAGACAGGGCTAGATAGTGAATTGGTGATCGATTGGTGGTTGATTGAATTGGTGTGATCCAGTAAGGTTAAGAATCAGTAAGTATTAGAATCAGTAGTCTTGATTTAGTATAATGTGGTATGCTTGTAGTTGGTATGTTGGTATGTTGGTATTGTGGAGTACCAATGCACTAGTTGATTGGTGCGGTGGTGGCTCGTTCTCGGTTTATCAATGGCGGGGTGAATAGGAGACTATTTGGGTGGGCCGCGTGAGCAAGGCTTGACGATACAAGCCGCGAATCCACTGACTGAGGGAGAAAGTGAGAGTGAGGGAGAATGAGTGAGGGAAACAAAGAGTGAGAATGAGTGGCCGAGGAAAACGAGATGGAGACAGTGAGAGACGGAATGAGACTGGCACTGCTCTCATAGTTAAGACAACGATGGCACATGGTGATCAGGATACTATAGGTTTCCATGGGTCATAGATACTGGAGTAGACGGATAGGTTGGACTAGTGTGTACTGCCTAGGTAGAGAGTAAAGAGTATAGAGGTGAATGGAGTGGAGGAATAAATGGAGTGGAGGAGTGGAAAGGAGTGGTAAAGTAGAGTGGAGTAGAGTGGAGTAACCATTGGTGGGCCATCATTCCATGTACTCTACAGTGTGTAGATTTCAAGGTACTGAGTACGAGGTAGTTGGGTGTTCGTGGCCATTTACAGTCTTACCTATACATGTATTCGATAGGTCAATCTTACCCCATACACGTTATCTTGACAATACACCAGCCTGCTTAGTCTGCCTAGTCTGTTCAGTATGCTTAGTCTGCTTAGTCTGCTTAGTCTGTTCAGTATGCTTGGTGTTGGTTAAGTCTACTACTGCCTCTAATGTCAACATCTTCCTAACCAAATTATCTCTGAGACAAATACACTTCATAGTACTTCTTTCCTTCGCTACCTTTCTCATAGTGTCCATTGGATTCGAGTGGACTTGGTTACATGTTTTTTAGGGCCAGTTTAAGATTATATGCCTTGAATGTATACCCCGGTTTCTCATTATCATTTGAGTATCTAATACATACTACCATAGATCCTGACATGATAAGTACTGGTTATTTCGAGAGTCCTCTGAGAGTCTTTTGAGTCATCTGAGAAAAGTAAGTTAGCCTTCAATTCTAGGGAAATTACGCTATACCATAGACGTATGTGTATTGGTGATACCTAGATGGGAGTACCTTTATAGACTCCAACTAACGTATTAACAATATCTACTATGTCAGCCACAGTGCTTAGTCTAGTACTCTACTCATACTAACTTTACCATTACCTTAATTTCACTAGATTGCACAGACAACACTTGATTTTAGTAATACCCATATTGAACTATGCGTTATTAAATTGTAGTACTGTAAACTTACACTGTCTCCCAGTTCTGGCATACGCAGTTTCAACTCGGCTGCGAAACTCTGAAGCAATGTAGTTCATGACCAGAACCAAAACAGAAGCTATGACCAGTATTTTGACCAACTTCTTGGGCTATGAAATGGATTGAATAATTAGATTTTCAGAATTACGATGAGTTCTGGAAAAATGTTTTCTGCTTGACCAAGTCTTTACTGGTACCTACCTCTAATTCGCACCTACAAGAACCAAGTGTATCAGCATAACCAGAATCAATTCTCTTTGGAATTTCTCTAAAATAACTTCTCTTGATATTTTTTCTTTAAACAGCTTCTCTTATATTATTTCTCTTGGAAATTCTAATCAGTACCTTTAAAGATTCCAAATGTATAGGTCATTGAAGAGTAGTCCGTTACCCAGTAATATATACTCCAGAGTACTAGAGCTATGCGTGGCTATGTAAACTAATCATACATAGTGGATCATCTCCATATGTGATATTCAAGTAAATGGCCATACATGTGCTATTCTTCCTTACTGGCCCACACTATAATACTACAATTCTTTTACTAGCTCTGGAATAGATCCTAGTGGGATTACCAGGATTCTGGATACAACCATTGGAAGTCTAATAACAAAGAATACATTAAACATATCAAGATAGTCATGAGTTTATGAGCCAGAATAGCTTTGAGAAAAAGTCTTGAATGTTACTAGTACGAGTACCGTAGAGTATGAGTGTACACTTGATAGTGATGTTCCTAGGCTACAGTAGAGTATCTAGATACTGGGCAGTAATTGGTGGTGCCATAGCAGACTAGCTAGTAAAGTGGTATAATTATGAATTATCTATAAGATGCAACTAAAGTTGTATCACTAACTGCTATCGGTCAGCCCAAGCTAATGACTAAGCCTATACTCATATAGCAACCTGCATACAAAGCCAAACCATCCAACTAGTTACATCAATACAACAATCCAGGAAATAAATTATTCCCTATCAAGTCTATACAAATTATATCATATCCCCTGAACATTATGTGTGACTCTTTCACCTATATATACCCTTGTATACCCTCTCTAACTCTATCTGTATGCATACATGTATGTATAGTCTGCTCCATCTCTCAGTGCGCACCACTATTACCACTACCAATACTACTTCCACTACCACCACTGCTTCTAATACACTCATGAGCAAAAGGTCCACGTCCAGCGTGACCGTCACCAGCGAAGTGCTCTCGAGCTTCCGACCGGCCAAGAACCTCTCGTACCATGAAGCTGCGTCCGTGTCCAGCTTGGACTTCGACGACTCCGGCCAGTACCTCCTCTCTGCAGGCGTGGACAAGACCATCCAGCTCTACGACTGCTACAAAGGGACGCGATACAAGGAGGTCCAGTCGCAGAAATATGGAGCCCATTTGGCCCGTTTTTCTCATAACGAACTCAATTGCTTGTATGCATCCACTCCTGCTACTGACTCTGAAGATGCTGACCATTCCATTCGTTACCTTTCCCTCAAGACAAAGACCTACATACGCTACTTCCGGGGCCATAAGGACCAGGTGCTATCACTTGAGGTCAATCCAGTGTCTGAAACGTTTTTATCGTCGTCAATCGACCATACGGTGAAACTATGGGACCTACGAACGCTGACCCCGATGGGAAATATAGCTGTGGGCCAGAAATCCGTGGTTGGCTATGATCCCCATGGCATTGTGTTTGCTGTTGCCAAATCTCCCGTTGGCTCGGACTCGGGGACGTTGACCTTGTACGATTTGGCGCAGTTTGAAAGAGGTCCTTTCATCTATACCAGTGTCAAGGCACATGAAGGTGAAGGATGGACCAAGTTGGAGTTTTCCAATAATGGAAAGTACATTTTAATTGCCACCAACTCTTCTCATCACTATATTTTGGATGCTGTTCAGGGCTTGATGATCAGTAAGTTGGAGGTGCGCGGCGGGGCTCGCAACCGGTGGTTCCAGTGCCAGTATTCCAGTTCTGGTTCCGCATGTTTTTCTCCCGATGGCAAGTTTGTCATGGCCGGCCTGCCTGACGGGTCTCTTGCAGTTTTTGATCTTTCTGTACTTAAGAGAAAGGACCTTATACGTGATAAACACGTCCAGACCTTGAGTCCAGTGAGCGTGCTTCCTAGTGACCAGGGCATGTCGAAGGTGGTGGCCTTCAACCCCAAATTACTCAACGTGGCCACTGCAGATACGAGCGTTGTTCTCTGGGCCACCGAACTGGACGACTAATACAAAAATATTGGTGTTTGGTTTATTACACCTTGGGTTCTTCAGAGAGCATGTCACGTGACCCTCGCATGACATCGCCTACTCTCACTACATGAGCTGATGCCTCTCAGATATGACACCATGACTCCGCCTTTCAAATACACCAAACCTGCGCCCATTGTGTCCCTTCTACCGAAGGCGATTGTTCATTCTTCTACCCTCTCGGTTTTTCCAAAGCCTGTCCGCCCCATCCCTTGGCAACTGCTCCCTCACATCACACAGCAGAGGCTTCCGGACAAGCCCACGGATATCCGGGGCATCGACTCCGCCGGTCACGTCTACGTCCAGCAAAAGCATCTCTACCGCAAATTCCCCACTGTGGGCCAGAACAAGTTCTTCACACTAAAGTTTTTCCCCGAAAACCACCACCTCTGCTCCATTCGCAAGTCCAATGTGGCCTTCACCTTCACCAATACCGGCAGTGCCATATTGAACGACTCCGTGCTCCTGCAGAATTTTTCAAAGTACAGAGGCAAATATTTCAAGGACGATTTCTTCAAGACAGTGCCCATACCGTGTGGAACTGCGGCGAGCAGAGACAAGAACCGGAAACTCATCAAGCGAACGCTCCACAAGATGCTTCATGAGGTGGCTGGAAAAGAGGGTGTTTCAAAGGTGAGTGGCATTTTTTTCTTCAGGTTTCACGACTATGCAGTCACAGAAGAGCAGAAAACGCTTCTTCAAGACTACATGAGAGGAGCAGTAGAGAAGGTGTGCCACGATTCGAGGTTACATAGGTTGATACTGCACGCAGTGCAAGAGCAGAACCGTGGCTGGTCTCGGGCGGACTTGCTTAGGGGCATACGGGTTGAAAATACCTTGGGAGCTACCTCTGTGCCGGGGTACTTTCCCAAACTCCCCTATTTGAGCCGCGAGAATAAGTCGAGATCAGGGTCCAGCTCTTTCATAAAGTCTTAGAGTAATTAGATGGTCTAAAGGAAGGTCCAAAGCTATTAAACAGTACTATAGGCAGATCTGAAGTCTCTAGAGTGACATCAAAAAGGTGAGGTCTAAGGTCTAAATAAGGTGAGGTTGTATGAAGGCATATATAAGGGAAAAGGTCATGCTTAGGTCTTTCAAAGATGATGAAAATCTAATCAAACCTATTTCTAAGGCTTATCCAAAGTCTAATTGGAATCAATACCATGGTCCAACAAAGGCCTAGGTCAGGCACTCTAGTCAAGGTCCAAGAACTTCCATTAATAAGAATGTCTAATAAGGGTCTAAGTCCAATGAGTTATAAGATCTAATTTCAAGTAGGTCTAAGATTGGTCTACTGAGATTCAAGTTGCTTTATGAGGTTTCTTTGGAGTTTGGTCTGGGCCTAGACCTAGTATTATGAAAGAACAAGGGAAGGTCTACTAATGTATAAGGGACCATGGTTCAACTGAGCTCTATCGACAGTTGAATAAATAGCGGAACCAATAATAAGGGTTGACAATGAACGAGCTCTTTCATAGTTTCTAGTAGTCACAATTAGTAAAGTAGATAAGTAAGTAGTCAAGAAGTCACTAGTCAAGAAGTCACTATCTAAGAAGCCAGTAAAACCAAACTAGTCTCTAAAGCAGTCACTAGTGTCAATCAGGGCCAAACACTTATCATAAGGGAAAAAGGTAATGCTGTAGGCCATATTCCAAGGTGGGCCCAGGGTAGGCCCAGGTCTGCTTCTAGACCCAAACCTAATACATCTAAGAACAGTCTGGTTAGTGATCTAGAAGTTGAAAAAGTGTAAATCAATACAACTATCTATGTCCGTCAGTTTAGGGCAGGTTTATGGACAGAGTATGGATAAGGTTTATGTCTGGTCAAAGTACATTGCTACTAGACTACTAGCAAAGTCGACTATTCTACTATCAGATTCAACTTATCTACTAATAACCTTTTAACTATTTAGAGCTAATGGTTAGTCTGGTCTATCAAAGAAACTAACCTACCGATAGGTTAATTGGGTGACCTTTGAGTGAACCATCGCCACCTCAAGAGCAGGCATTTTGGCAGTCACTAACAACAAAATAAAAAAAACTAATTTCTTTTTTGGTAAAAAATGCCCTTTAATACGGGAACAAATATTTTAGCTCTAGATTTTCTGGCGTATGCTAATTACTAAGATACTATAGTTAACGGTAAGTGATGCCTGAGTCGTTCACAGTTTCGCGCAGGATTTTAGTACTAAGACAAAATGTTAAATCGACAAGAAGAACATACACAGATATGGAAAAATGTGAATTTTCACAAATACTTTAAATATCTAAGAAAATCCCATATTTCAAGTTCAAGTAATTTCAAGAAAAAGTGAAGGTTTCAAGAAGGACTCAATAAGAACTAAGTATGACTGGACAAGGGAGGGGAAATGGGCCTAAGAAACCTGGTACTGTCTGATGTCTAACACCGACATCGAGGTCTAAGGTGAGGTGGGTCATATTGAGGTACCGCACTGAAGCCTAGTTTTAAATAAGACTAACTTGAAACTCCTAGAGAATACATCTCATACTTAATTTGGGTGTACATCGTATATCTAGTGTCATACCTATACCAGCTAACATATCACCAGTTACAGACATAAAACAGTTAACATGATGGACAATTTGTGATATATTGGTAGTCAATGTTCCTGTATAGTATTCACTACTGTTACAACCAGAAACCTAGGATTCTCGGTATAACTTGAACCCTGGTCCCAGGGTCTATTCTATATAGACTAGACTCAGACTAACCTACACTAGATATCATCAAATGTATTTACGAGGTGAGGGGAAGAACATTGTCTGCCTCCTGCCCAATGACGTTTCCTACCGGACTGTACTCACACACAACGTACTTGCCCCAGCCCTCTGCAGAGCAGTCCTTGTAGGCACAGCCCACCTGCGTAGAGGCCTTCCACACAAGCTGCGTGAAATGGTTGTATTCGTTGTGTGCGGAGTAGTCGTAGGTCTCGCCCTCCACATACCAGGCCTGCACGGCAGAAGGGCCGGAAGAGAAGCCTGCGGCCAAATTCTCACCATATTGTCCATGGGTGTGGGTCAAAACCCCCGAACAGTCGTAGTTATCGGCGTTGTTTTTGGCGTACAGGTATGGGCCCAGAGCCCACGACAACGCACTGACTCCGTGCAACGCCCTGTACTTGTTGTGCGAGTCGAGGATGGCCTTGGCAAAGTCCTTGTCGATATCTTCACTGGAGTTGTAGATGGCATCGTAAACGTCACCGGAGGAACTAGAGCCAGAGTCTGAGGAGTCTGAGCTGGAGGAGTCTGACGAAGACGACGAAGAGGAAGGAGCCTTGGTCAGAGGAGACGCAGCAGCAGAAGAGCCAGATCCAGATCCAGATCCAGATCCAGAGCCAGATCCAGAGCCAGATCCAGAGCCAGAAGAGGAACTAGAAGATCCAGAGCCGGAGGAGACACCAGAAGAGCCAGAAGAGGCACCATTGGCTCCAGAAGACTTGGTAGATCCAGAAGAACCACCAAGTTTCTCAAGAAGCAGACTGAAAAGAGAGCCCCAAGAAGAACCAGAACCAGAACCAGACGAGCTGGAAGAGTCAGAAGAAGTTCCAGAAACTCCAGTTCCCGTTTCAGTGCTTGTTCCAGAAGAACCAGAATCGGAGAGCATCGATGCAAGACTATTCAAGAAACCCATGAAAGAGTTGGACCCAGAAGATGAAGCCGTGGAGGGAGTCGTGGCAGCAGCCTGTGCTGCAACGGTGGCCGTGGGAGTGGCTTCATTAGCAACCTGGTTCGGAGACCATGTGTATGGAGACCCATCAGCATTGGTGATGGCAGTGACCGTCTGGTACTTGGTCACCGGCGCGCATACGGTGATCTGTAGTATGGCAAGGAGGAGTGTTAGAGCGGAGATTGACCACATGCTGAACAAAGTGAAGCAGAAGATGAATAAGTATAGTGGAGTGTGAGTTAGCTGTGGGTGTAGCTGTGACTGGAGTGTAGTGCTAGTGTAGCTGTGAGTGAACTGACAGGCCTAGACTGAGAAAGGGTATTGAGAACTGAAGGTATTGGGAGCTGGAGGGTCGAGAGCTGGAGGTATTGAGAGGGTCCTTAAATTTGATTCCACAGCAGATGCTCGCTTATAAGTCTGCAGCGGTGGAGAACATGGAAAGTCGCCTGCTGTTGGAACACTACCCGATCTGGAAACATGAGAGCGGGCCGGCTGCAAAAACGGCCTGCACACAGTGCCCCGCGCAGCATCTTGCCTGTTTAGGCAAAACTCTTTTCCGCACTATCTGAAATAGGAAAAAGCACTCAATGCCAGTCATGAGCCAATGCAGATATTGAAAAGAATTGGAGAGAGCAAGGTTTCATTTGAATCAGCTCAGTGTCGGTATAGTCAAGAGCTCTGTCTCCAACAGTTTTTCGTTTAGACTTTAATGCTTAAAGTCAAACACTTCTCTTATAGTGTGGAAGATGATGCGCGGTACCATTTCACTGGTGCTTCTCACAGTCAACTCGATTCGCTTCGACTCATCGTCATCCCCCCGCATCGAGACCAAAACCCCGTAGTTGGCCAGAAGGGTCCGGAGGATTCCTGCACCGAGTACCACCACACGTGGGGTTTCATCGGGCGTGCTCTGAATAATGGCCAAGCCCAAGCGTTGGAGCATGATCACTATATTGGAGCTGGTCCTGCGGTGGGTTCCAGTGATGAAACCCTTGTACTCACCCAAATCAGGACCCAAAGTATCGCCAATTTGAATCCACCTCTTTTTGAATTCCTCGAGTGAACTCATCGACGTGCCCGATACAAATTTTGTGGAAACAACAGGGATCTTCAAGTTCAACGTATTGAATGACCCACTGCACTTGTAACTCATACAGATGATCGGTCCATTCTTGCTCTCCACTACCTCTCGAAGTTTGACCGTGAGCTCCATCACTGACTTTTGGGCTATCTGCAGGGTGGGCATTTTGGTCAACGTCACGGAGTACTTGGGTTCCAGTCCATTGGAGTTAGGAGTGTGCAAGTCCTGCACCAAGAAAGCGGTGATGGAAGCATCGGCAGATTTGGCTGCGTTGTTGATGATGGTGAAGCTGATTTTGATTGTGGCTCCGTCCCGGACGGTTCGGTACGTGATCTTCACCAATTGATCCTCATAGAAAATTCCCACATCAAATTGGAGCATACGGTGGTACCCATCGTACCAATTGGGCGACAAAGGAGGAGTAGGTGATTCGTCTCCAAACGGATCGGATTCTTCTTCCAGCATACCGTCCACGACCGTCTCCTCTAGCTTCGTCCGCGTGCCTGTTTTGGACGGTTCAGACTTCTGAACATTGAGCGACGAAGACGATTTTCCTCCAATCATGGTGAGATGGCCCAACTTGTCCACCAAGTTGTTCTTCTTGCTCTCGAATGGAGGCAAGGGCTGCACCAACGAGCGAGCAAACTCTCGTTCCTTTTCGGAGCCGTTGACAAGCAACGTGGCTACCTTGAGGAACTCGTGGGCTCGAGTTTGTACCTCCAAGTCCAAGGAATACGACTCCAGCTCAAAGAGGTCCAAAATGTCTGGGACAAAGTCTTCATCCGGAAACCGAGTGAGCAACTTGAGGAACGCATTCATGAGGAGAGGCCTGGTCAGCAATATGGATGATGAGTAGCACTTCAGAAGGATCAGAAACTGGGCCTGGATGCCAAACTGCTCGGGCAGATCGCCGTTATTCAAGCGATAACCAAATTCTCCCAACACAAACGCAGCCACCTTGACGAGATTCTCAGGTGTGGCCGAATCCGGTTTCTTCAAGAGGTTAATGATGTATTTGCACGTTTTGACTTGGAGATCCTCATTGTTGACAATGATCTGAATAATGCGTTCCCAAACTTCTCCGCCTGACGATAAGCCATTGACTCCTGCATTTGTTTTGGAGCTATGACCTCCCACCGAAAGCAAACGGAGCATGGTGGAAACATACCAAATGGAATCCGTGGCAAATTGCTCGGCCAAAACCGCTATCTTCACTGAAATATCGTTGCGTAGGGACGATTCGGCACCCACAAAGTAGTTCAAAAGTGTGGTGATGATTTGTGTGTGTGTGTTCTCATCACAGATGATGTACAAAAGGTCCAAGGCCTTCTTCCTTACCGAGATGTCCTTATCGTTCAAGGAGTTGAAGATCTTGTCCAAGTAGTCCTTAAATGGAGCCCTATGTGCAGACCGGGCAGAAAGCTTGATCAACGCATCCAACACCAAGTAACGAGTGTTTGTTTCAAGTGAGTCGAGGAGCTGTATAAGAGCTAAAGTAGCACCGGAAATGGCCTCCTGGGAAGCATCGAGAAACGAGGCAAGGGCCACGGCCTGAAACAATATGGAGGCCTGGGAGTTTTTATGGGGCTGTCCAGGTGCAGGCTTCGAAGCGTTCTGGATTGACTTCGACACCACCAGGCGGAGGTGGGACACGGTCTGCAGATCCAAAGACGCTAGCTCCAAGGCCGAATGTGGTTCAAGCAAGAAAAAGTGTTCCACCAACTGCAACAACTTGACCACCAACCACGGTGCAGGAACATCATAGTAAATGTAGTCTTTCGGGCATTGTACCTCCACCACCAAAGAGTACAAGAGGTTCGCTATGGCGGGAGTCAAGGACTTGGCGAATTTGGGTTTGAGCGAGGTCAAAAGCCGAGCCAATGGCACCACGCACAATACCAAGCCCGGGTCAGAGTCGTCTAGCAACGTCAAGAGCCGAGGAATCCAATTATCGTTGGCAACCACAAGCAGAGGGTACAAGTGAAGAAGCAGCAGGAGCGCTAGCAAGGCCTTTTTCCGGATTATGGGCACGGATATGGGCGACACACACAACCCGTACACCAACTCGGACAAGTCAGTCCACATATCGATGGAAGAGTCGGAATCCAAGATGCGAGTGTCGGGCCCCAAGCCCGAAAGCGACGATGCTATGAACAGCAACGCCAAGGCATTGGTTTCCTCGGAATTGGTGTGGAGATCTTTGACCAAGTACCTGCTCAAACGCAAGATCCAGGCATCAAGGTATTCCCTCGGAGACGTCGAGCCTCGGAGAAATATCGACACGGCAATGTAGCCGAGTTGCTTTTCCAGGTAGTTATTGGAGGCCACAAGTGGAAATGCATGGTCTAACGCAAAGCTCACTTCATCAGTAAGCCCCAACAAGTGGATATAGATCAACTTGCACACGTACTTTTTCTTTGAGTACGAGTTCATGTTGGGCAGAGCAAATTTGGCCTGGATATTGTTGATTTCAAGGTTGATTCGCTTGCGTTCTTCGATGGCATTATTGGAGTTCCGGAGATCCAAGATGAACTGGTTCAAGCCCTTCATCTGAGGCGCCATGGTGAACGGTAGATGAGTGGATGAGTGGGGGAGAAGAACACACGAGTGGAGCAGTGGATCAGATGACTGGGGAAGTGGATGACTATGGAGTAAAGTAAGCGATTGCCGATCAAACAACTGGCTCCACGGTTATGGGTGGAAATTGGTGTGGAGAGTAAGAGGTTGCGGCCGACGCGGTCGCTAGAAGCAGGTGCAGCGTGCGCGAATGGAACACGAGGCGAAGAGGTGCAACGTAGTGCCAACTAAGTAGAACAAGGAAATTTTTATTTCGAACCATTGAAACATTGAAATTTAAATATTGAAATTTAAATATTGTGCTTAAACCATATTGAATCTTGTGGTTGAACATATTGAATCTTTTGATTGAACATTTTTACATATTCAAAACATAATTGAGTATATTTAATCTTGTGGTTGAACATATTTGAACGGATGTGAACAGTGTGTGTATTTATTGATGTGGTGAAACATAATGTGTGCGTAAGTGTCGATGGTTAGAAACACGTTGATGGCGTGGTGTGGTGTGGTGTGATACGCACTAGAAGTGGAGGTGCACTCGAGTACGGTAATCGGGTGCTCGAGGATTTCAGTTGAGCGCAACGCGGGATCATGGCCAGAGATTGCGTCTCGGTCTACTCTATCACCATTAAATCTTCACTCATTGATTCATACTATTGATTCATACTATTGATTCATACTATTGATTCATACTTCTCATACTTATGATGCTCATATCTTCTAGTCTTACTCGTGCCTACTCGTCCTTAATCCATGTTCATACGTACTCGTTCTTCTCAGTGGCCGTTATCAGCTCCAGCATTCTTGGTCAGGTATAATATTACTCATACTCAAGACAGAGTAGTGGGTCAAGTAGTGGGTCAAGTAGTTGGGGTATTTAGAGTCAAAGTCAAGTAAGTCTCGGTATGGTGTTGCAATGGTCGGTCTTCACTAGGTCTACTCCTACATTTCTTCATATCATACTAACACAGGCAGTGGGGACTGGCAGGCTTAGTAGGAGCTTAGTATGAGCTCTAGTATGAAGAACTTAGTGGGAACAGCTTATTGGGAACTAGATGATACATGGAGCTTGGTATGCTTTATGGAGTCTACCAATTATCAATAGACTCTTAACTTATTCTATAACCAAGCTCACTGTTTGGAGTTCTTCACAGTTAGATCAATTACTCACATAATTTATAAGTGATCTACCATCTTCTATAGAAACACTCCATTCCTGAGCATCATCATAAGTACATTTCTTCCAGCACATCCAAGTCTACACTCTATCCTTGTCTATTCATAGACCTACGACTTTTCTGTTACACTTGACTGCTTGACTTGGACTCATAGACCTAGTACTATAGCAGTAAAGATATTCTGCTAACCTATTCCAGTTAGCATGTTCTAATTATTTATCTTTACGCCTTCTCTGTATGCTGTTTTTCTGGGCTATAGATACTAGGCCTATGTTTAGGCCATAAGTAGGTACTAGCCAAAAAGACTGAGTCCTTGGTTTAGAGTCCTAGTGCCCAAGGCAATCTCTATATTTCAATGATTGAAATATAGACCTATGACATAAATTATATTTAAGAAAGAAATAGAGATGAACGATCGTACTAGTTTTCATGCTTATACTACACTTGACTCAAACAATTCTGATCTGGTAGTCAAGCCATATATATAGTTGCACGTCTACAACGCAGCACAATACTACTCTAATACTTCATAAATAACCAAAGTATTATCAGAACTATTTAATGTGAGTTTTTATTTCTTTAGTTGCATTCTTAGGCATGGCCCAGTAGGTGAATGAGCCGTATCGAAAAGTGGACCATCATTTCGAGAGGGGAAGACTATTACCGTCAACATACATGGTGTTACACCTTTTACTACAATAATATTGCCTTGCCACTCCGTAGTGTTACTATACTCATAACAAGTAGTCTAGTACAGACCAGCGTATTTTAGAGTATTTAGAGTGTATATTCTGCAGTGTTCTTATATTGAATTGAATACAAGTTAATGCCCTATAGTACTACTCTACCATACTAGAACTGCTGTCTATCACTCTAGTTCATGCTTACCAATTCCACACCTTCACTAAATTAAGTATGTATTAATCAGAGTATTCTAATCAGAGTATTTTAATCATAGTATTTTAATCATAGTATTTTAATCATAGTATTTTAATCAAGGTATTTTAATCGGAGTATGTTAATCGGAGTATGTTTTCAGATTATGTATTACAGAAATAGACGGACAGGATCTCTTCCATTGTTCTCGAAATTAGTTCATGATTAAATTGTACTACACTGGTCTCATGTTTAAACAATGACACGCAGTGACCATCCGTACTTGGTCTTGAGCGTCCAGAAGTTGTGCTTTGGAGCAATAGATTTCTTGGAAAATTGTTGAGCAGCAATTGTAATTAAGGTGCTAATTAAGATGACAAGACGATTTGGCCTTGTATACTTTTCATCTTTCAATGTGCCTTGATGCAGGCACTGGCAGGCACCAGCAAGTACCAAAAGCCATACTAGAAAGTCATCACCACTGCATCTGGAGTTTCAGACACTTGCCTATTTAGGCCAGCACAAAGGCCCAGGAACACACATTAACAAAGTATTAATCATAACACATCCGAAATAACTCAGTCCTTGCAGATCTTTCAGCCCTTATCAGTCCTGTTAATTCCTGTTTTATTCATGTTGCTTACCAATAATCTCCACGACGGGAGCATTGTTCAGCCTTAGCCTTGAAAGTATTCCAATCTCAAAATCTCTAGGCTCACATATCTTAGGTAACCATAACTCAGTAGTCTCCATGAGTAGTAATACCTGAACAGTAATACCTGAGTAGTAGTAGTTCAGAGTAATACTGGGGTATCCATAATTGAGTAGTAACACCTTGAAAACTTGAATAGTAATAGCTTGCTATAGTTTGAGCATCATCTCTGTAGTCATACCACATGAAAGTTCCCCATAGTTTCGCAGTACTAATAACTCATAATACCCAGTAGCACTGATCATCTTTAATAGTAATATGACTCAGTAATAATGAGTCAGCAATAGTAAGTCCTCGGTGGTGTCTGAGTAGTACCTCAGTCAATATCAGGTAATGGTATCCCAGTAGTAAACCTCGTATTACTTCAATCATTACTTCAAGAGAAATAAATCAGTAGTAATAAATCAGTAGTAATGAATCAGTAGTAATAGATCAGTAGTAATAGATCAGTAGTATCACATCAGCGTTAGTAACTGAATAGCATTATATCAGTAGCAATGTCAATACCTCAATATCAACTCCTCAGTACTGTCACTGTAACTCAGTACTATCAACGTGGAATAACTCAGGTACCCAAGTACCCAATAGTACTTCAGTCGTGTTCACAGTGGTATTAAGTAGTAGTATTGAATCAGTAGTAACACTACATAAACCTCAATAGAGCTAATCCATTCCACTACCTCCACATTGTCCCTTGCTCCCCTCACAAACTCTTCCAATCTCATCCTATTCACTCACCCACACCCACTCACTTTCCACTTCTCGTCAGAACAATGCCCATGACTAGGCACTGAAAGGCCTTCGATTATCGTCACCTTATTACTGACTCTTGACTGACTCTTGACTGACTAACCCTAGACTTAACCAACTCTAGACTTAACCAACTCTAGACTTAACCAACTCTAGACTTAACCAACTCTAGACTAACCCAACTCTAGACCCGACTCATTGATTGACCAACGCTTTTCACTATGACAAGGTCTGGTACTTGCGCAACTCCGTGAGCAAGGTCTTCAACTGCACATCGGAGACGCGGTTGCCCAAGCTGGGAATAAGCGACTTGGCCTCCTCCGCATCCTCGCACTCCAAATTGCCCAACTGCGCCAACTCAAAGGGGTGTAATGGCTCCGCCGTCTGACTACTGAAATCGTTCAAAAGCTTCTCCACGGTTTCTGCCGAACTGGCATTCTTGAACCGGCTGAACATGGAAAGGTAGTTCAAGGTCTTGTGGACGATTTCGTTGGAGTTGGGCCCGGCCAACTCGATGTTGGACATTTCGTCCTCCCGTTCGTCGTCGTCGTTTTCGTCCTGGTCTGCAAACGGCTTGTTGTCAGTTTTGGCCTTGCGCTCCTTCAACGCAGCCCGCACCAAGAGCCGCGCTTCCGAGAGGTTGAGTGCGATCAACTGCTCTGTGTCGCCGGAGTTGGTGATTTGGGTGACTTGGAATTCGGGCCCTAGTTTTAGGGTGGAGGCGTTTTCCTCGTCGTCGATGTTCTGGCCCTTGGCCTTTCTGCGCCGGACACCCAACGCACTCTGACTGACATTCATGGCTTACGGGGTTGCTTTGCTGCCGGTACTGGGTGGACTTGTATTGCGCTGTTGCTTATACACGGCGCCTCTAATGTTGTACTACTAGTCTAAATCTTCTTGTCCCACGAATGTTTTTTTTGGTGCGCCGCTCTCCGCGCCTGCACATAGTCGCGGTCCTCCACATTAATTTAATCCATCAACCATTAAGTCATCAACTCTTCTTTTTATTTTCATCAACTCAATTTCATTTTATTTTCATCAACTCATCAACTCAATTTCATTTTTATTTTCATCGACTCGTCGTTCTCTCATCATTATCTCATCATTCTCATTCTCATCATTCACATTTAATTTAATAAATCCTTTCTTAATTTGCTTCACTTTTTCATTTTCCTCATACTCTTTCCTCAATATCCCTCTCTCTATTGTCAATGGTCGTCTCTTTCGATGCCGCTCACGAAAGGATGCTTCAAAGCCTCGGAAGGAGTCATTCTCTCCAACGGGTCCAAATTAAGCACCTTGATCAAAAAGTCCACCAACAACTTGCGCTCCTTCAACTCGTGGTCAATCATGCTCTGCGTCATTTTCTTCGATGGCATCCTGTAGTTGAGGATAATGTCCTCAAGGTGCCGGTGGTCAAAGTAGTTTTTGTTGGGCTGCTCTTCCTTAGCATCGGCCTTTTCTCGCCGTAAAAATTCCACATACTGCTCGTACGACTTGAGCTTGTAGGTAGACTTGCCTTCTATGGTGGTGGACGGCAACTTCTCGAAGAAGTTGAGCAGGTTGCGTCCGTGTTCAAGCATGTGTCTTGGCGGATTGCCCATCATGTCAACGATCTTGAGAATCTGGTTGTATTCGGAAGATCCTGGGAACATGGGCAACCCCAAGAACAACTCCCCAACCGTACATCCCAAAGACCACATGTCGATGGCCTCAGTGTACGGAAGTCCCAAGATGACTTCTGGAGATCTGTAGAACCGTGATTGGATATACGAGTAGATTGTTCTCTGCGTGAAACATGCACTGCCGAAATCAATCACCTTGATATCTGGTTTGTCTGACAGACATAGTAGAATGTTCTCGGGCTTGAGGTCGCAATGGATGATCTGGAGGTTCTTGAGCTGCAAGCACGACTCCAACAACTGCTTAGTGAAAGATTTGACTAACTTCATGTTGAGACCGTGGAACTGGTTCTGCTTAATGAGCTCGTACAAATTGGACCCCAAGATTTCAAACACAAGGCAGAGATGCTCCCTATGCATGAATGTATCTAGCAACCGTATGAAGTTTTTGGATTGCACATTGCGGTTGAGGAACTCGAGGATTTTTACCTCCAAAAGCGACTGATTCAAGTATGCCAGCTTGGACTTCACTACCTTGACTGCAACGGTCGACTGGTTGGCCAAATTTTGACACTTGACCACTTGCCCAAAAGTTCCTGAACCCAAGAGATCTAGCACCACATATTTCCTACCCTCTTCAGCTCCAAGCATATCGTTAACATAGAGAATGTAGTCGCCATCCTCGTTATCAAGACCATTGTTCAACTTGGGTTCAGAAGGTTTAGTAAGCACACGTCTGGGGTTGGACGTCTTGGAATACGAGAACTTTTGTGGCTGGCACATCGAGTACGACTCGGTCAAGTACACCGACAAGGCGTTGGTAGGAGAAATGTGGATCGAATTGACGGACCTCCTCCTGTACTTGGGCTGGTTATGCATTTTGGGCCTCAAGTCGGCTTTGGACTTGACCCGAACGGCACGTGGGGTGATCCGGGAAGCAGATGGGGCCGAGCCGTAGTTGGGTGCCTTGAAGCTCATTTGCGGGCTGATTTGCGGCGACATGAACCGCTTATTGAGCAGGTTAGAGTTTTGGTACAGGCCCGAGCCTAGGGCCACGGACGAGCGACGGGCTGAAGCTGGCATGTTGTTGGCCGACACAAACGCATACAGCAGTGGGTTCTCTGGAGGAGCCACGGCACCATGGGCATGGTTGTTTACCATGGCAGGGTTCTGCATGTGATAGGGTGAATAAACAGGCCCATCCACAGCAGCAGACATGCGGCGATCGGGGAAGTTGCTTAGTGAAACCTCCTGGTTGGTGTAGTATTGGTTGAAAGGATTATCGGCCCGTGTGGGAGGGTGGTCGTAGGGAGACGGCAAGCTCTGCTGGGCATCAAGCTCGTATGTGACCGGAAGCTGGTTGGCAAAGGAGTGCTTTTTCAGAAGGCCTAGGATAGGCATCTGCTGGTGGGGTTGCAGGCCCCCATTGGCGCCATTGGGGAGCTGGGGCACCTGGAGGTTTTGGTTTTGGAATTGCAGGTTGGGTGAGTACCATGGGTTACGGAACCCAGGCAGGTCAAGCAGGTCGGCTTGAGCCGGGTTATTCCACTGGTTGTAGGACATCTCGAAGAAGTCTGATATAATCAGTATCAGTATCAGTCAGAAGCAGCGGATGGAATCCCGAAAATTCAGAAACTGTCAGTAGTCTTTCTGTCAGTAGAACCTTCAGTAAAGTCTATCAGTAAACAACCAATGAAGTCGATAGAGTCTGTCAGTAATCTGCTTGGAAGTCAGAAGTCCGCTTTTCTGTCTGGTAAGTAACAGGTAGGTAGGTCTGATCAGTTTTGATCGGCTTTGATGATCAGTATTATTTGACAGTGGCTTGAATCAAGGAATCTGATTGGACGATTAGGTTTGTTTGAACAATTAGTAGTCAAGGACTCCCTCAGGATTAGTCAGCAGTCAGGTAAACCTAGTACTAGTAGCAGCGTATTTTGTAAAGACTAGAAAAAGTCAGTTCAAATTCAATTAGACTCAGGCGTAAACACTTGGACTAGTTTGTAGAGTCGAAATTAGGCAGTGTCAAGTGGAACAGTGGAGTGGATGGAATGGAATGGAATGGAGCAAGGGAACGAACAGGCCCTTCAGTCTCTAACAATAAAGAGGGGGCGGAACCAAGGGCGGCACGAGGCTGGTTATATGGCAGCAGAGATCGGACACGCCAAGGCAGCGAGACACAGCAAGTATAGATGAAGTGGTCTGAGAGGAGGTGGTAGGAATAGTCGAGAGCGCGTGGATAATAACGGGATCCGCGCGCGGTCTGGCCAGGCCAGGTGGGGTCAGATCTGCGAGAAACGAAGATGGAAGTTTTGGGGGGAGAAGAGAGGATGGGGGAGAAAAAAGCAGCACAGAAGGACGGGTTTCCAAGCAGTATTTATAGGGCAAACCAACGTGTTTGTGCACGGGGCTGCAGGAGGCTGGGTGGAGTAGGACGGGGATTGGACTGGATTGGAGGAGACGGTTTATAACAGAGCTGGCGGGCGGAACTCGCGGGTCGCATGGGACCATTGGTGGGCTGGTTGGGTGAAGCTCTCGCTTGGGTGGCATGGGCGCTGCAGCAGGCGTGGGTGTGTGCGTGTGTGATTGACCGGGTCCACTGCGCGATTAGTGACCCATGCACCAGATCCAGAGCAACCCACTGTACTACTGAATGCTGTGCTACTAAATACTGTACTAGTAAAAAGGTACACTCTGTAATACTGTACTAGTAAAATGGTACAATCTAAATGGTACAATCTAAATGGTACAATCTAAATGGTACACATCTAAGTACTACACAACTTTAATTCTGTGACTTTAATTCTGTGACTATAATACTGTACCACTAAATACTGTACTAGTAAAATGGTACACTCAAAGGGTACACTAAAAGGGCACACTCAAAGGGCACACTCAAATAGTACACTCAGAAGGTACACTCAAATGGTACACTCTGAAAAATACACTCTAAAATACTGTACTCATATAGACTGTACTACTAAAAGTCTACACAACTGTACTACTATAATACTACTATGATTTATCTAGACCCTGATGTTTATGTATGGTGGATGAAATGAGTGGGTTGCTGTGTGGAGGGTGAGTTTCAGTCCTAGTTTTGGTGCAGTGGCAGTTTAAGTGTACGCATTTTGCTTTGCTCACTCGAATCTTATCCCTCATTAGGCCAAGCAATTGACTCGACGCTCCAGGGTCCTGGCACTGCACACATTGCTTCCACAGCTGGAGCCCACTTCCACTTTACCACTTCAACTAAGTAAAGAAAATATATATGTATTTAGGTTTATGAAAAAGACCGCACCCACTTTTCTCATCTCCGTTTTTTTCTGCTTTTTTTCTGGTCCCTTGACTTTTTTCTGGTCATCTTGACCTTTTTTTCTTCTTTTTTTTTGCTTGCCGGTTACGAGCACTTCCCTCTCTTTACCATACCACACCGACCACAATAGATCCTAGTGTCCAAGAATATACACTACAAATATGCTCATCCCAGACGTAAAATTGGACAATAATGATTATTTCTGTGGAAATTGAAGGCCCGGGAATTGGAGCCCGTGGTTATGCCTCCATAGCTGAACAATCTACATTGGTCATTTTCACTTGGTCATTCGGAAATTTCTCTGAAAAACAAACAATCGTGAATTTTAGCAACTATTCAAATAATGACCTTACAAAAATATCCTTAATACAAGTCTAGCAGGGGAGGGGAAGAACATTGCAAATCAGGGTGTGCGTGTGTGCAGTCCGCACTGAGCAGCAACTCCGAATACGGTAGTTGCACCAAATGCTCATCCGACAATCAATAGGTTCGTGGTCATCGGGTGGCTCATGTACAGGGTCAGCAAACCCAATTCCAGAAATACAACCCTAGTAAAAAAGTATCCAAATGTTACAATTGTCTAATTTCAAACTGTCCATTGTCGTTGTCCTGTGGGTTAAATATTTTCTATTATCCGTCTATTGTCCGTCTATTGTCCAAAGTCTATTCCCACTTGCTAACTACCACCTGCCAAAATTCACATTCACATGACGAAATCCAAATCCAAATCCAAATTGAAATCCAAAGGGTTGCTATTGATCTTCTTTCTTTTCGTATAACCTCCAGTCACGTGACATGTCTCCACTATAACAGTACACCAGTCTAAGTATTCTCTGGCTGCCACGGAAATAAATAAGTAAATCAGGAAAAAAACTGTAGATGGTTTCCCAAGAATTGAACCAGTATTTAGTGAAACGAGCACTTTAAAGATGCTAGTGTACTACCACGCTTACTGATTATACTCACTAGACTTTACACTACTCTTATATACTCTACTATACAAAAAAGAGTTGAAGAAACCAGATTAACTCATTTGAGTAAAATTACCTTTCTTGACTGTTACTTTGTAATTCATGATTATACATTCCATTCATCACCAATTCCCTCATTACTGGTTAACCACCTGTCTATGGCCCTGATGACTGACATATCAAAGTTCTCCCAGTATATTTCTGTGATTCATCTCTCCACATTCCAAGAAAATCTAACAATTGTAACCATTTCATGCTTATCCTTTGCTTTGCGATAGTACTACGACTTAAACACTTCTTACGCAATACTCTGTATTAGTACTCTTTTCCAGGAATGTGTTAGATTCTTGTTACGTCAGATACTCTGTTTACTATGTTCATTCGCCGATGATTCCTCCGAGGGAGGAATCTGAGGTACTTATATAGTTGTAAGATAAGGTGCGCGCTGGTAGCTAGCAGGTGGCTGGCTGGTAGCGCGCTGGTTAAAAGGCCTCATACAAAGTATCAGGCAGAGAGGCTTCATAATATCCTAAATAAGTGGGGCACTACCTATGGCGGATCTGACAGAATATATATTCTATACATACTATAGTCTTTCTACTACAAACATTAATTTAAACTTCACATGCTTCACTGTCTATAATTTAAATAATACATACCAGTTTATACTCTACTCAGTATTCTATCTGTACTCTATCTGTACTCTATCTGTACTCTACTCTGTACTCTACTCTGTACTCTACTCTGTACTCTACTCTGTACTCTATCTGTACTCTGCGCTATTCATTATACAGATACTACACATACTATTAACTCTGTATAGACTATTCCATTTCCACTACTCTATTTATAAGTATGTAATACCCATATTATTGATATTAATACTACTCTTTACTCTATACTACTATATACCAATACACTACTCCATTTACCACTCAGTGAATATAGGGTTTACGTAGATTATTATAAGTAAATAGTGAGTAGTTAGTAGTTAGTAGTTAGTAGGTAGCAGGTAGTAGTAATTAGTAAGTAGTAGAGGAAGTAGTATAGCAATACAGTAATACCTTAAGTAGGTAGGGAGAAGTCAGTTAATCGGTTATTAGTAAGTAGTCAATAGAGGTCATTTTGTCAATAAGTAGACAGTAGTAGTTAGAAGGTAGTATTAATCAGTAAGTAGACAATTAGTAGTTAGTAGTTAGCAAGTAGTCAGTTATTAGTAATTAATCAGGAGAAAGTAAAGAATCAGTGGTCAGTTGGTACTAGGTTATTCAGTGTCGGCCGTCAGGAGTAAGTAGTAAGTAAAGTAGAGTAGAATACTGGGTGTAGAGGACTGAGTATTTAGACTACTATGATCTAGAGTAAGAAGTATACCATAGAGAAGAATAGTGTTAGATTCACTTTCGATAGCTCTACTGTTTCAGTATTTTAAGCCTACGCTGTCTAATCCTAAAAATGGTCATTCCACTGTACCACACCTCCACCATCATTGTACGAGGTACCAGATGGAATGTGGAGAGTTTTCTCTTGCACCTAGGTTTAACCGGCAGGATACGCTAACTCCACCGCCAACTACTTAAATAGGCCATTCCTCCCTCTCCTTCCTTTGGAGAATCATCAACAAAAAAACATATTGAACACAGTAACTGTCGTAAAAACATGAATCTAACAAAATTAAACACTGCATATTAACCTAACGGTAGCCTAACGGTATGTCAGCCAGAGAATATTCACCTAACTGTACATTGTACAGTGTGTACTACCTAGTGTATATTGACCCATCTGTATATTGCCCCAAGTGTGCATCTAGTGTATGTCTAGGGTGTGTCTAGAGTTTGTATAGGAATTGTCTCTATATTGACCTCACTGTATTCTGACCCAAGTTTATATTGACCTAACTGTATATTTTTAGTGTATTTCCAATATATATATCTAGAGTATAGGGTATATTGATCTGGCAATTAGATTTACTATAAAAATGGCACTCCTTATAGAGGTGTCATGAAGCCTACACTGTCTAATCCTAACAATAGCCATTTCATAACTTCACCTCAGTCACTATTGTACGAGACACCGGGATGGAATGCCATGTGCCAGAGCATTGGTGACTAGGCGACGCCGTTGTCAAATACTCAAATAGCTCAGATTCTCCTTCTGAGGAATCATCAACAAAAAAACATAGTATACAGAGTACCTGACGTAACAACAAGAATCTAACAGTACACCACTGAACACTACACTAAGCACGCTAGTAGTCAGTCATAGATAGAAAGTTTCCTTCAAATTAGAAGAGTAATCTAAAAATGAAGTATTCTGATAATCAATTTCCATTGTCTAAGGTAGTTTGTATTGACTCAAGGCCAATTTGCACCTCTACCACCATACTTACTCTACTTCCCACACCGCACTTAGACTCTAATCTAGTGCTACCCACTATTACTAGATATTCACTTATACTATTCTTTTACAATGAGACTATTTAAGGTTTAATCCAAAGCCAGTAATGGTTTGATTCAAAAGCCAGTAATGGTTTAAAGCTAACTTTAACAATAATAAACTATTGATAACTTTTAGGGTAATTCGTTATATTATATGACAGAATCTGAAAAACTTAAGGTTAATAAGGAGCAACTACTTATGGAGGAGAAGTATTAGCAGTACCTATGTTACTTGCCTTAAGTTTCATATTCTTTACCCTATACCTATGCTATTCACACACCCAATCACACTGTACTTAAACAATACACTAACTTGTTACAGTACACTAACTTATACTACTATCTGAGCAGTGTTTAAATAACTTGTCTCTGTGATGGTCTATTACCGAACTCTATTTACACGACTCCCCTGGAGTCTTCTCCAGGCCTAGGCCTTCATTGGCTCCTCGGGGAACACAGGCCCCACGGTGGGCTGGGCCATGTATCTCTGCAACATCATACCCACACCCTCAATGATTCCCAAGAAACACGCACACGAAATGGCCGAGTTCCGCGTGTGTTTCCAGCCTCCTCTGATGGCCAAGGCACCTCCCGTGAAGAACCCGGCGATGATGGCATTCCATGCATCTTCTCTCTTTCTGATGCCCTTGACGCTACAGTCGAAAGTGGAGAACAAACCTCCCCAGACTCCGAAATTGCCTCCCACCACGGGGGCACGGGCCTTGATGGCGCTGAAACTGCCATACGATCTTTCGCCATAGGGCGAGTTCCGGAAACCCTTGATTCCGTGCCAGAAACAGCCTCCAATGACTCCCATAGAGAAGGCGCCTCCAAAGTCACTCAAGATCACCACTGGGCAAGGATCCCTGCTATGATCGGCGGACATGGTGTGTAGTGTAGTGTAGTAATGGTTAGTATGGGGTTGTTTTCTCACTACACTTTTTCACTTTTTTTCCGCGCATATGCACTCCTTCCACCCTCTGTCTCACTGGCTATACGCCTCTCACTGGCCATAGCCCACCATCACTGTCCATACTTAGGATCTAGATTTTTTGGGCTTTTGTATTGGCTTTTGTATTGGCATTTGTATTGGCCTTTGTATTGGTTTTCTATATTAGTGAGTTTCCGTATTAGGAAGGTGTCTATAGGTGTCTGTGTGCGGTGATTATAGGAAGCTTAATGTAAGGCCAATGCACTAGCCAGACTGGACATAATTAAAGACATAATGAAGAACTGGTCGACACTATATAAGAAAAGTATAAGACTACAGTCGTTAACAGAAAATTAATGAGTTTGCATATAGCGGATGGGATTATTCTGGTCCTTTAAGATTATTGTATAGGTCACGTGATACTACAGGGCAGACAACACCCTTCTAGCAGAAACCATATTACAAATGGAAGCTTAGACAATTTTAAATATTGCCTTTTAGATTGTTTACTATTAATAGTTCTTATTAGTGTTTGACGTGACATCCTGAGTAGTCTTAGAGAAGCAGATGGTGTGTATGCAGGATGCTGCTTTTCAAGGTGACCTACTTTTGATTTATAATCTTCATTCTATTCATTCTATTCTATAACCGACTCTATCTCTGTCAATTAAGCATATCAAAGACCGTAATACGTTCTTCTAAGATCTTCCCAAGATATACTTGGGATTCCTGCACTGATAGAACTTCTGAGCCTCTATTCTCTCTAACTTCCTTTCCGCTTCTATCTCTCCAACTCTTGATATTCTTCCTTCTTTTGATCTCTAATTCTTCTCTCCTTGTATTCCTCTCTTCTTTGGTATCCTTTTTCTCTAATTTTTGCTGGCATCACCCTCAGCCTCGGCTCTATCAAAGATGGTCTCAACTTCTGTATCACTCGTTCGGTCAAAAGACCCATTGGTCTCTAAAGTGCCATACTCGGATCCGGTACCTTCTGATGAACCATACTCAGAATTAGTTTTTGGATGGTTTTTGGTATGTTGTGAGCCTTGTGCCTTCGGATCTCCAACCCCATTCTCTCCATTCTGTTCTATTTCTTCATCTCCCACAACAAAAGCATCTTCTCCACACTCATTTCCATTTTCGGAAAAGTCCCCAGCATTCTTGACCACCTTGGCTTGTGCCTCTATATTGTGCAACTCCAAGTAATCCGTATCAAGAGCAGGCCCAGTGAACACATTGGCTCCCCACGTCTTATAGCCAATGGCAGAAAGAAGTGCTAGCAAAATAAACACCACACTGGCGTAGTTCATGGACGACCACGTCAAGTCCTTGATTTTGGGCGGGCAGCAGAGGATGAAGAACGAGAGAAACACCCAGATCACCGAGAGCCCATTGACCACCCAGCCAAAATATTTAAGGCGGAAAGCAGAGCCCTTGATTTTGCGTCTCTTATTGAGCATCAAGCAAATGATGGGGATTCCATTGGCCAAGGCGAGAGATATCACCGAGGCTCCCATGAACGCATTGAATGCAGAAGGAGATAACAATGCAAGCAAGGAGAAGAGGCCAATGACTGCCATGGAAAGGAGCAATGCGTTCTTGGGCAACACATACTCCTCCACACTATTGACCTCGGTCCACAAGTGTTTCATGGGAAGCCCACCGTCTCTGGCAAACACATAGGTGCTTCTGGAAGCCGTGGTAAGTGCACCTATGCCCTGGAAAAGCACTGTACCAATAAGCAAGATCACCAAGAGGAACGACACCACGTATGACTCCGTGGCAGTCTTGAAAACCAAGTCAATGGGCATGATTTCCGGTGTAGAGTCCAACAACACCAGGAGCGACGGGAGAATGAGCAAAATGGGAATGATAAAGAAAAGGCCTTGCACTATCGACATGGCTATAGCACTAATGGCGCCCTTGGGCATGTTTTTTTCCGGGTTTTTCACCTCGTCGGTCATGGAAAAAAGCATTCCATAGCCCGTAAGCGTAAAGCTTGAACTTTGCATCCCCACCATAAAAGCCAATGGGTCAGGCCAGCCCAGGCGCAGGTTATCGAAGTGAGACAAGATGTGTTTCACGGAATTGGTCCGTTTGGAGAATAGGATCAAGAGAAGGTCCACCACTATCACCGTGCTGATGGACCAGACTATACAGATCTTATTGATTCTCTCCAAGTACTTGGCAAACTTAAGGTTGACCAAGCCCACCACGCCAAGCATAGAAAAGTACACCACAAGCACCAAGCCAAGGTCCTGTTTATAGTAGACGTTCTTGAGGCCGAAGATGGAAAGCACAAACTGCGACCCCAGAAACAAGATACTCACGGCATACGTCCAGTTGCCAATAAGAAGAAACCACCCTGTAAGCCACAGGCTCACCTGTGAGTAGCGAGGGTTACTGAGAATCGCACTGAAGTGGTACACACCGCCAGCCGTGGGGTACTTTGATATGATCTCACTGAGACTGAGAACCACGCAGAAACTAAAGAAACCCACCATGATCCACCCATACAAAATGGTCACGCTGCCCCCATCCACCAACAGAATCCAGAGTGTAGAACTGAGCCCAAAGGGCACACCCATAAGCGTGAATCCTAGCCCAATGATAGATGTCACCGTCAATTTCCGGTCGAGGTCCTGTTTATACTTGAAGTGCTCCACGTGCTCCACCTCGTCGTCGTCCATTTCATGGAGCAAGCTATTGACGAACGAAGCAGGTGCCTGGCCGAGCCGGGAAAACGTATCGGACATGTAAGAGGCGCCCATTTCGGGTAGTAGGCTGGTCATGGCAATATTCTATGGTGTCAATGAGAACGGAAAGAATAGCGGTATAAGGAATGGTATGAGGGTATAAGAAATGGTATAAGGAATGTATTGTACGGTATGGTGGTATATGGTCTTGTATGGATTTGGTGGTAAAGGAATGATACAACGAGGGAATGGAGGTTTAAGGAATGATACAATGGAGGAGTGGTGGGTTACGGAAACGGTAGGTTAGGAAGAAGTAGAGCAGCGTATGGCATGGTATAGGCTGCGCGCATAACGATAACGCCGAGCCCGCATTCGCTAATTGTTCAAGCACTAGAGTTGGGAGGTAGACAATGACTCAATTGTAGTTTTTTGTTTTTTTTTTTCTAAAGGAAAATAGGGGCAATAACTATTGTTTATTTTCCTGGCAAGTGCACTATTACACGACTATTATACACACTATACACTACTATACACACTATACGCTATACACTACTATACGCTATACACTACTATACGCTACTATACACTATTATATGCTATTATACACTACTATACACTACTACAGTGTTTCTCAAAACTATTTAAACCCACGCAATAAAACGATTCAAACCACACTAGCAAAATTAAACAAACCAATAATTCAAAAAGTATCGTACCCCTTCCACTTCAGTTCCTTCCGCTTGGACCCTTCACTGGTACTGCAAGACTCCCAAATGTAGTCCATATGAGGCAATATATGAGGCAATCCTCCAGAATTAACATTTCAAAATATTGAATTCTAATGAAAGTTGGTGTGAAACATTACGCCATTTGGTTTGAAATACTGTGGGAAGGAGTACGAAACATTTTGTCGCGCTGGTTTGAATAGTTTTGAAAAACACTGTATACACTATTATTAAACATTGAACATCGCTATCAAACGCTATTGAACATCAATGTTATACACTACTAAACATCAATATTGGACACTATTAAACACTAATAAACACTAATCTACACCACTATACACCACTATTATACACTGTCAAAAACCACTACCTATAGTGGATCTAACTATTAGTGAAGAATAGCCTAGAATATAGTCTGGAGTGTAGTCTGGAGTATACAGCTTATATGTAGTCTAGAGTGTCAGCTTTTTGCTGAAGGTTAAGTACCAAGTTATCCATTTTCGTCGATAGTCCCTCAAAGAGAGGAACCAGTGCGGTTTATATAACAATTGAAGAGAACCGTGGCATCAAAAAACTCTTCACCAGAACAAAGGTGAGGATAGTTCTGGCATATTGGAAAAAAACGCTATGATTATCAATGGCCGAAAGCCGTGACGGTGTTTGCAATGGCCCTTGTTGGTATCGGACAGAGAGACTTCATAATACCTCCATATGTAGTGATCTACCTATGGTGGATCCGACATAGAGCATATCAGTAAGGTATACAGTCTGGAGTATACAGACTATTAATTACTATTGGATATTATTAAACGCTATACACCACTATCATGTGGAGATTACTTAACTCCACATGTAATCTGTTTAAGGGTACATCAGGTGGTCCTTGCAATGACCAAGGACTACAGATTGGTTGTTAGACATAAATTTTAGTCTCATAAGTCAGTCTCAAAATCAGTCATAAATTAGTCTCAAAAGTCAGTCATAAATCAGTCTTATAAGTTAGTTCTATGAGTCAGTCACAAGAGAGACGAGACACTAAAGACTAGTGGATTAGTAGAATAAAAGACTTTTGGATATACATGAGAATAATAGACTTTTGGATATACATGAGAATGATAGACTACTGGATGTGGAGGAGGAATTTTAAACTAGAGAGTGGAGTGGTGGAGTAGAACCATGGAGTGGTGTACACTAGTAGAGTAGTCGAGTCTACAGGTCGATGCAAGTAGTGTACATTTTTCACCCACCGCTCTGATATTTCTGTTAAATACATAGTCTCAAGATAGGTATATACTTGGTGAGTTACATTTCAGCTGTTTCTGGCTCTTTCTGGCTCTTTCTGAGGGTCTGGCTGCTTCTGGTTCTTTCTGAAAGCCTGGGAGTAGAGGACATCTTGATATGTTTCTCACACATGACATTCTGATTAATTGATTAACACCAGGATTGGGGCCAGAGTTCCAACTTATATAGATTCTGAACTCTGCTAAACATTGGTCGTTCTCGACATTATACTTTTTAAACACTACTATACACTATTAAACGTCACTATACACTACTATTAAGCACTATACACTACTATTAAGCACTATACACTACTATTAAGCACTATACACTACTATTAAGCACTATACACTACTATTAAGCACTTTCAAACACTTTCAAACACTTTCAAACACTACTAAACACTACTAAACACTATTATTTTTAAATTCTTGTAAGCACTTTAATCACCTAATTGAAAATATATTTGTTGATGATTCCTCAAGATGAATCGGCCGCCATTAAGTAGTCTGCCGAAAGGTAGCCGAAGGGGTGTAGTAAAGGAGAAGCAAAGGGGACGTAAGAGCAACGGTCCCCGATTAACTGGGCACGTGAGCTCAATCCCTAAATGGGTTGTATTCCACCAATTTTTGGGTCTGACAATTTGATATATAGTGATATACATCAGATATATCTCATAAAATATCAGAAATATATAATACATGTACTCGAGTTTGATTATTTATGGATAGTGTGGTGTTTGGATTGGGTACTATATAGTAAAATAATTACATAGTAAATAATTATTTATGGTCTTTTGGTGAAATGGTGTGGCTGTTTCTATTGGTGTGCTATGATGGTTGGACTGACTAGGATATGCTGCACCGGGCGCACGGGCCTATAATAACCGTATATGTCGAGAGAACCAGTCAAAAAATAAGAAAAAAAAGAATAGAAATATCACTACTAATTATTCTGCATAGCAATTATTCTTTTATTTTGTTATTCTGTTATTCTGTTATTCTGTAGTGGAAAGGATCAGGGCTGTGTTGCACCCATACTGCTGTACCAGAAGCGCACCCCAAATAGACAAATAGTAAACTGCATACTGTACAATAGTATGATAAGATTCAATTTCTTATATTGTGTACATGGTCACCAAGTGAATGATAGAATAGTGTAAGAGTGAATAATCAAATAGAGTAAGTTTGAATGATAAGATAGTGTAATTGGGTAATGTGTGAGAAATTTAAGAAGTGTGTAATTGGTGAGAATTTGTATATATCAGAAATACATCACAAATGTATCATAAGTATACCATTAGTAAACTATAAATATATCATAAATCTATCTGTTATGTTCTTTGATACATTTATGCCTAACTAAAACTATGTTCGTTGATTCGACTTCATGAACCCTCTATAGGGAGGGCCCTGCCGAACATGGTTCTAACATCCCTCCCAGCCTCGATGCCGATTTGCTATCACCTGGTGACTATAAGCCTCCGACACTCACTTTCCTGTCTCGACAGACCCTAGCTGTACGCTTGGTCCCACAAATATGCCTACGTATCTTCAATGGCCCCGCTCTTTGTCGAGTAATCACTAAATCAGCATATTTTACCGTTCTTCATGTGGATTCTCACCCTTTTGGTACCAAGTTACCAAAGAACATACCAAGACCATAAATATAACATAAATATATAAGTATATCAGAAATATACCATAAAATACCATAAATATATCAGAAATAAACCATAAAATACCATAAATATATCATAAATATACCTTAAATATACCTCAAATATATCATAAATGATAGATTCTTGTGAAACACTAAGTTACTTTTGATGGTTGATCATTCCTCAAAACGAGGGAATCGAGCTACTTGAGTAGTTGACGGCGGGGCCGCCTAATCAACCAGTTTTCCCTAAATCCGACTAGGAAAACTGTCCCATTCCACCCTGGTGCTTCGTACCATGGAGGCTGAGGAGATGGCGTTATGTAATGGCCATTGTTAGATCAAATGACGTAGGCTTCATAACACCTCTATAGGT
Source organism: Metschnikowia sp. 01-655c1 (assembly GCA_002370185.1). NCBI lineage: Eukaryota > Fungi > Ascomycota > Pichiomycetes > Serinales > Metschnikowiaceae > Metschnikowia > Metschnikowia sp. 01-655c1. The sequence continues at coordinate 89,898 of NKZO01001727.1, forward strand.
ATTGCCCTGCCCATGGCGGATCTGACAATAAATATCCCATACAATACCATACAATACCATAAATATATAAACATATCATAAATTTTAGATCCACTATAGGCAAGGCCCTGCCTATAGAGGATTGATGAAGCCTATTCTGTCCGATCCATCATTGTACGAAGTCAATGATGGCTGTGACATGAATTTTGCAGCCATCATAGTGGATTCTGCAATGGCCATCATTGCACGAAGTACTATGATGGCTAATATTGTTCTATTGGAGAGTTTTCCGGTTCCACGTTTCTCTCAAAGTTATATAAGCCACTTCGGTTCCTCTCTTTGAGGAACCATCAACGAGCAAAGTATTAGTAAGGCATAAATGTATTAAAAACTCAACAATAAATATTCCATAAATATTTCATAAATATATCAGGAATAGACCATAAAATACCAGAAATATAGAAGTTGAAGATGTATAAAAATACAACTTATTAGTGCTTAAGTAAGAAACCTTTGTAGGTCGACCCTACTTTAATTGATCAGAATTGGAAGATGCCGTATATCCGTAGGTTGACAAAAAGACCTATACAGCTTTACTATACCTTTATTTTGATTTTTAATCATTATATTTATGATTAGCCTTTTTCATTTATTTCAGCAGGGTCATATTTATATTTTTAAATCAAATGAGATACCTATAATCATAAATATATCATAAATATATCATAAATATATCATAAATATATCATAAATATATCATATAGAGATATTGTTAGATCCACCATGGTTAGGGCCCTGCCTATAGAGGGATTATGAAGCCTACTCTTTCCGAGTCTAACAATGGCCAGACCATCATTGTACGAAGTTCTAGGCTGGCAATCCTTTACATTGTTCTGAAGGAGAGTTTTTCGAATGCAACGTTTCTCTCAAAGTTCTATAAGCCGTATCAACGAACATAGTATCATTTAGGCATAATTTATCAAAGAACGTAACAGATCCCATAATACCATAATACCATAATACCATATATCGTGCCCTCAGAGACAGTCTATTCTTCGCGCAGGTCCTCTTTCTTGGGCCGCACTGGCATGGCCACACTATCCGATGTCTTCACCAACACACTATGTAAGCCGTCCACCGAGTGGATCAAGCCTCCATTGGGACGGTGGGTGTCGTTGGTCAAGTACTCCACCACATCGTTGATGTTGATCAAGAGCTCGGAAACCTTCCACGATGAGTAGCCCACCAACACATTGATGCATGTTCCGTTGGCGGGCGGAATGAAGGAGGTGTTGGCCAAGATGGACTTCACCTGGGCCCGCACGTACTTGGGGTCGCACAGTTGGTCGGTGCGGCCATGGGTTTTTTTGCCAGGGATAGGCTGGGTCATGAGAATTTTGTAAGGGACGCGGCGGTTTTTGGCGTAGAACCGGGCTCCCAACACCCCCGGAAGTCGCCCGTGGATCCTTGCATCCGCCACCACAATGTCATTTTCCTTTATGAGCCGCACCGACGCCTGCTTATTGTGTGCAATGGACCGTAGTTTATCGAACGGGATGATCTCGTGGAAAACGTCCTCTGTGGGTGATTTGGCTCCCGTAAGGTGCTTCTTGTACGACGAGTCACGTGCAATGAGCGCTATCGACTTCTCGTCCACCCGGTGCAACTTGTGCGAGACGGGGATAATCCGAGGGGTATAGTCGTTTTGGTGCACTAGCTCCCGTAACGTGTTGAGCACCAAATAAATGGGCTCGTGCGGTGTACGGATGTGCCCGCCTTCCGGTCGCAGTGCATGTGCCTTGAGTGCCTTTAGCGACCGCTTGGCGTTTTCCCGGGCTTCGTCGCCTAGTAAGAACATGCTGGAGAGTTGTACGGACGGATATCGTGAAGGCATCGCTCGTTTGGTTTTTCATCGCGCGTCACGTGGCTACCCCGGATTTCGTCGCACAAACCACCTCGTACGCGCTTAGCCACTGCTATTGTCTACTATACCATACACTACCTAGCTATTCTTTTGCTATACACTACATAGATAGCATATTGCTATAGACTATATACACTACTGTATACACTCTAGCTAGCCCTTTGCTATATAAAGGATTTCTTGCTACTTTGAGTCCAGTCCCGGTTTTACTTCTAGTTTCACCGTGGTGGTTCATCCTTAGACTTCTAGTTTCAGTTCCGCCAGTTCTGCCTAGTCTCATCTTTGCATAGTTCTGTTTCTTTTTAAATTTGTGGTCCAGTTCTGTTTCCTTCCGTTCATCTGTTCATTCTGTCTAGTTCTGTCCATTCTGTCTAGTTCCAGGTCCAGGTTTAATATTCAAAATTCCAATTCTGTCTAGTTACAGTTCTGTCCATTTTGTCTGGTTCTGTCTGCTCCAATTCTCAGCTCTATCGTTAGGCTGTCCTAATTCTGTCAATCCTGCCTTGTTCTAGACCTATTTTATCTGTCTAGCCCCGGTTCTAGTTCTATCCATTTTCTAGTTCTATCCATTTTCTAGTTCCATCCATTTTGTCTAGTTCAAGCTCTAGTTCCATCCATTTTTCTAGTCCTATCTATTGTCTAGCTTTCCCATTTTGTCTGGTCTTGCCTTGTCCTATCTAGTCTATCATTAATCATCCTGTCTTCATGAGGGTGCTTCATCAGTTGGTGTTGGCACTTACTCAAAGCCAATACTTCAATACTACTCCAAAACCACCAAATGAACTCCCAGAGACCCCCAATCCAGCCGTCGTCTTATGGCACGGCTTGGGAGACCATTACGACTCAGACGGTATAACTGCAACAGCAGACCTTTTAAGACGCAAAATACCCAATGTGTTTGTTCACTCAGTGTACTTGGATGAAGACCCCTCACGTGACCGCAGAGCCTCCATGGTAGGCGATGCCAATCGGCAAGTTGAACTTGTATGTGAACAATTGGCCGAAATCCCCGAATTGAGCCATGGATTCCATGCTTTGGGTTTCTCCCAGGGTGGACTCTTCCTTCGCGCATTGGTTGAAAGGTGCCCCAACATCACCATCTCCACATTGATGACTTTTGGGTCGCCGCATATGGGAGTTCTGGATCTTCCATTATGTGACGATGAATCTGATTGGTCATGCCACCGCCGGAATTTGCTCTTGAAACTGCAGGTGTGGAGAGACTCCGTGCAAAAGACTCTTGTTCCTGCACAGTACTTCAGGGACATGGACCATTATGACCAGTATTTGGAGCACTCCAATTTTTTGGCGGATATCAATAATGAAAGGCTGAACGACTTGACTCTGGTACAGAAATCAAGGTTTGAGAAGTTGCACAATTTGGTGCTTGTGCAGTTTGCTAGGGATAGAACGTTGGTGCCAAAGGAAAGTGCTTATTTCCAATATCATGTCCTGCAGACAGGCCCCTTGGTGCCATTTGACAAGACAGAGTTTTATATGCAAAACTGGCTTGGTTTGAAAACATTACATGAGGCAGGAAAGGTCCATTTTCACTCCATCGATTCCGAACACATGGTTATCCCCGATGAAGTGCTTGAACACTTGGTCGATACTTATCTTGGATATACTGGTGCACGGGTGTAGCACCCCACATTGAGATGCTCACCTTTTGTCATCTCCAGCATGTCTGACCGTGTGGCACGTCTAGCAGAGCTCCGAAGAAAGCGAAAGGCTGTGGAAGCTGATGACGTGGTTTCTGCGCAGGAAACAAATGATATAGTGAAAAGAGACACAGAGACTGAAGTCTCCAATGACGGAGGGGTTGGAGTCAGTGAAGTCTCTAAAGATGGAGGGAATGAAGTCAGTGAAGTTCCCAAAGAAGGTACTGAAACTAAAGATTCTGGAGAGGAATATTCTGCAGAGACAGATTCTGAAGTCACTCCAAATGAGTCTCTGGAATCCTCTGGGGCTTCAGCCCATGAAAGTGTGGGGTACTCCAAACATGCATACAATAGTGACCTCAAGGAGGACTTGGCCGCTTATTTGAACAGAGCACATGCAGATACCCAAAGTGCCATCAACAGGTACATTCAGAGCGAGTACCGGAAACACATCGACGAGGCCGAGTCCTAGTTCACGGCTGGTGAGAAGTCTAGATTAGAGTGGAAAGGAATTTTGTGATGTTTCTCCGTGATTATTGATTACGTGATTACTGATTATGTGATTTATTTCACTGTTTGATCATTGTGTCAGTGTCATATCTGGTCATTAGTTGATGCTCTGATTCTGTGTCACTGTGATTACTACTTCACTGTCTGGTTATTGTTACTGTTACTGTTACTACTATTCCTCTGCTCATTGTCTTGTTGCTGTGATTACTGTTGAGTTTGGGTAAACTCCTGGAATCTGACATAGATTTGAGGCATTGATCTCCAGGAATGGTGGTGATGAAATGGCCCTTGGCTCTAGTGCATTCAGTGCATTCAGTCCATTCAGTCCATTCAGTCCATTCAGTCCATTCAGTCCATTCAGTCCATTCAGTCCATTCAGTCCATTCAGTCCATTCAGTCCATTTAATCCAGTTAATACAGTTAGTCCATAAGTCTATGATTATGGCTTGCTCATGCAAGAAACTAATGCAAGAGATTGGAAGAGGTTCTGACCAATACACTACTCGGCAGAGATCAATGCAGGTTTACTTGGTATAAATATTTATACATGAATATGTTACACCGTTCAGTCCAACCCTATGGCCTACCTAGCACTATAGTAGTGAGTAGTAAGTACGAAGTAGTAAGTACGAAGTAGTAAGTACGAAGTAGTAAGTATGAAGTAGTAAGTATGAAGTAGTAAGTATGAAGTAGTAAGTATGAAGTAGTAAGTATGAAGTAGTATAGTGTAGTGGTGTATCATAGTGGGTAGACTAGGATGAGAATAGCTTAGTAGCAGTAGTAATAGTAATAGTAATAGTATAGAATAGAATAGTGTAGTGGTGTATCATAGTGCGCATAGACTAGAGTGAGTACTGAGTACTGAGACTGCAAATTGGGAGACTGGATCCTGGAGACTGAGACTGAGACTGAGACTGGGGTGCGCACCCGTGCACCAGCGCACCCGCCAATGAAATCGCATGCCCGCGCCCGCGCCCGAACTCGTCGCACACTCAACCACCCACGCCAAAAAAAATCTTACTCTTCTGTTTCCAGTATCAAAATGGCCCTTGTTTCCAGAATTGCCACCAGAGCTGCCCGTCCAGCTGTGTTTGCTGCCCGTTCTACGTATGTTGACCCGAAGGCTGAAAAAGATTGGGCCATGTGTCTCCAATTGGGCCTGTCGTAATCCACCAATCTCCAGAATCATAAGACCAGAATCACAGCAAGACCAGAATGTCCAGAATGATTGGAATAGAATGAATATCCGAATTTCCGGAATAGAATGGGAGTCCAAATTTTCAGAACAGAATGGGAGTCCAAATTTCCAGAACAGAATGGGAGTCCAAATTTCCAGAATAGAGTAAAAATCTGAATTTCCAGAATAGAGTGAAAATCTGAATTTCCAGAATAGAATGAATATCCGATTTTATCAGAATAGAATGAATATGAATATAATTGGGTCCAGGATAGAACCATAGTGAGGTTTAAGAGAACTGTCCACAGGAGGTATTGGAATCAGCCCGAGTGCTCTTTCCGGGGGTTTACTCCGAGGGCTCTTTCGAGGGTTCTCTCCGAGGGTATTCAAGAGACTCCAGGATCTATCCAACTATCCAAGAATCATTCATATGCTATCCAAATCTATTGATGTTACCCATTCCCTTATTATCTATTACTATTTGTTTATTGTCATTTGTTCATTGTTCATTCCGACTACTTCATCCGAGGAATAGGTCATAATGAACTACACTGCAGAAACCTCGAGCTCACAACCAGTTCCATATTTATTTACAATAATCCGTTCAATCTGTCCAATCCGTTCATCCGATCCCTCCGTCATTTGATTCCAATATGATTTCAATCCGTCGGATTCAATTTCATTCCTTTAATTGACCATTGATCTTGATCTTTTTTTGGTCCAATGATCTATTCATTCTGACTTCATTCTGTTCCTCATTCTGTATAATTCATTCTGTTCTTGTTCATTCTTATTCATTCTGATTTCATTCTGTCTAATTTTGTCTTATTTTGTTTCATATACTAACCTCTAGCATTGGTGTTCGTTCGTTGTCTACACCAGTTGAGCCTAAGGAAAAGGCCAACTCCATCATCAGCGCCTTGCCAGGAAACAACTTGATCTCCAAAACAGGCATCCTCGCCACCTCTGCTGCCGCAGCCATCTACGGTATCTCCAACGAGTTGGTGATCATCCACGATGAAACCGTGTTGCTTGCCACCTTCAGTGCCTTTGTTGCCTTGTGTGCCAAGTTCGTTGCTCCATTATACACCGAGTGGGCCGACGGAGAGATCAAGAAGGTCAACGACCTCTTGAACGAGTCTAGAAATAAGCACGTTTCCGCCGTCAAGGGCAGAATCGAGTCCGTGTCGCAGTTGAAGGACGTTGTGGCCACCACCAAGCAATTGTTCGAGGTGTCCAGAGAGACCGCCAAGTTGGAGGCCGACAACTTCGAATTGAAGCAAAAGCTTGCCGTTGCCCACGAAGCCAGATCCACCTTGGACTCTTGGGTTAGATACGAACAGCAACAGAGGCAATTGGAGCAGGAGCAATTGATCAAGTCTGTTTTGGACAAGGTCAACAAGGAGATTGCATCCCCCAAGTTCCAGGACAGAGTCTTGGCTGAGTCTGTCTCTGAGATCGAGAAGATTTTCGCCAAGGCTTAAACACTATTACGAATATACATAAGGTCACAATGTGTAGCACCACTGATGTCGGAAAACAAACACCTCTTTCTCTTCTAGGCGTCTCTTATCTCTTACTCCTCTTATCGTCTTTTTAACCTCTTATCTCTTATTTCTCTTATCTTTTTAGCCTCTTATCTCTTATTTGTCTTATCATATTTTTAGCCTCTTTAATCTTTCTGGTCCTGATTCTCTTGTCTCTTCTCTTGTCTCTTCTCTTGTCTCTTCTCTTGTCTCTTCTCTTGTCTCTTCTCTTGTCTCTTCTCTTGTCTCTTCTCTTGTCTCTTCTCTTGTCTCTTCTCTTGTCTCTTCTCTTGTCTCTTCTCTTGTCTCTTCTCTTGTCTCTTCTCTTGTCTCTTCTCTTGTCTCTTCTCTTGTCTCTTCTCTTGTCTCTTCTCTTGTCTCTTCTCTTGTCTCTTCTCTTGTCTCTTCTCTTGTCTCTTCTCTTGTCTCTTCTCTTGTCTCTTCTCTTGTCTCTTCTCTTGTCTCTTCTCTTGTCTCTTCTCTTGTCTCTTCTCTTGTCTCTTCTCTTGTCTCTTCTCTTGTCTCTTCTCTTGTCTCTTCTCTTGTCTCTTCTCTTGTCTCTTCTCTTGTCTCTTCTCTTGTCTCTTCTCTTGTCTCTTCTCTTGTCTCTTCTCTTGTCTCTTCTCTTGTCTCTTCTCTTGTCTCTTCTCTTGTCTCTTCTCTTGTCTCTTCTCTTGTCTCTTCTCTTGTCTCTTCTCTTGTCTCTTCTCTTGTCTCTTCTCTTGTCTCTTCTCTTGTCTCTTCTCTTGTCTCTTCTCTTGTCTCTTCTCTTGTCTCTTCTCTTGTCTCTTCTCTTGTCTCTTCTCTTGTCTCTTCTCTTGTCTCTTCTCTTGTCTCTTCTCTTGTCTCTTCTCTTGTCTCTTCTCTTGTCTCTTCTCTTGTCTCTTCTCTTGTCTCTTCTCTTGTCTCTTCTCTCGTGTCTCTTCTTTTATATTAGTAGGTCACTGTAAGTAACCGAGACCATAGTCTTAATGGTTTATCTGGACTGGAACTTCTTAAGTATAGCTGCGGCCGGCCGCCACACATGAAGCGTATTATCGTCGGCCACACTGGCCACCATAAAGTCCTCATGCAATGACCAATCAAAGTCGTTGACTCCAAGCATATGCCCGCTATGGCTGAACAAAAGGGAGTCCTGCACATCTGAGAGGTCGTGGAGTTTCACCATATGGTCGGTGGAGGAAGATCCAAGCACACTGGCGTATTTCGGGTGCCACTTCACTTGTGTGATAGAATCCGTGTGGGCTTGGAAAGTGGTTGCACTCTGCAGCAAGTCCCGGAGGTCCCATACGGCTATAGAGCCTTCGGAGTCGCCTGTGGCTAGAGCAAACTCGGAGTTTGCATTCAACCCAACACTATTGAGCGGATTGCTTGTTCCACTCTCCAAATTGCTTGTTTTGGTTTGCTTTTGCGCCGTTTTCCCGGTTCGGATATCATAGAGTGAAAGCAAGCCCAGATCATCTGCAGTAAGAAACACCGAGTCGTGCACAGGAACCCATTCCAAGTCATTAATTCCCACGTCAGCCTGCAGTTCCCAAAACGGCAAGATCCGATTCTCGTTCCGTTTCTCGTAATCTCTCCGGATATCATAAACGCAGATCTGGCCATCCATGGATGCAGACGCAATGCGGCCCTCGCTAGTTCGACACCAATCAAAAGCAAAGATATCTGTTTCAGAGCCCGAACCTGTGGCAGAACCGCCTAACCGGATCTGTGGCTCATTGATATCCAATTCCTGCCCGATTTTCTTGATGGTGGAGTGCTTGGTGCGGTTGTACACCAGCAAATGGCCCACGTTGTTGGAACTAGCCAAGACATCAGGATTCTGGGGCATGTATCGTAACCGGTTAACGTCTCCGTGGTGGTTTATGGTTTGTAGCAGGCGAAGCGGGGTTTTTCCCACCGCCGGAAGCTCAAACTCTTGTTTCTCCGGCACATAGCGCCACGTCTCGGTGTTGATACACCGGTTCAAGTTGCGGTAGTAAGCTAGTTGCTGGATATGGATCACATCCACCGATTGGCCAAGCGTGAAAGTGCCCAAAAGAAGCCGCTGGTAGGCGAGTTGTGTGGATGCGTCAGCTCCAAGTGCCGTTTGGGATGATTCTTGTACATGTTCCAGCCCGGCCTCCAGCCCGGTCTCCAAATCCGGAAGAAATTGTACCGTTAGAGACGGCCATAAAAGAGTATGTGTGGAAACATAGTCGTAGAGAAAGGGAGTGTTTTTCTTGAACACTCTGTAGTTGTCTTGGGCTTCCTTGGTAATGGGGCCTGCGGCTTCCTCCATTATATCTGTCATGGCCAAGGATGGGGGTACTTATATATACTTCTGTTTGTGTTTGTTTGTGTTTGTGTTTGTATTTGTGTTTGTTTATGTTGCGTATGTGTTTGTTTCAGATTTGAAACTGCCGTGGGTCCTGTATGGTAACTTTGCTGAAACCCCTTATGTTTTGTCTTCCTTAGATATGTCTTGTGGGTGTCTGATGTGGGACGCGTGCGCGTTGGTCCTGCAAAATATGGTCAGTCAAGCCTTCGTAAGCTAGGTACGTATATATCTCCATAACCAGAAATGAAAAAGAGATTCTGGAACTTGTGCTGAAATTAGGAGTGTTCATTTAGTGTGTGCCCTTTTTTTCGAAGAAACAATTTGCCATTTAGGGTTTTTGGAGTAGGGCCTTTTTGACCTGGGGTAGCATGGTGCACGGGTCTTTCGCAGCCATTTCCAGGCCTCCACCACACCAAGTAATCAAGTAATTTGAGGGTACCTAAAAAGACAGCAATGTGTTTTAGCATGGAATAGTCTCTATGCAGTCAACTTCTGGAACGTGTCTGAAACATGTCTGAAACACCTAAACATTTCTGAAACACTTTTGAAACGGTAGAACAATTACCCTACATATATATATGTATTGTCTCCAGTAAGGTGAGTGTACTACGAGTCAATAAACAATTTATATAACCCTAAATCAATTTTTATGAATATATTTGTTTGTTCCTGTATGTATTCAATGGCTTTGTTAAGTTGAGTACCAGAGTACCTTTCAACAACCCATTGATGAATATCAGTAGTAGGTAAATTAAGTCTGATATCAATATGCAGGAAAATGGATCATTCTTCAAGTCCCAATAAGCCCTATGGCCAAAATCCCAATATTTTTTTCTTGAGAATCAGTAGGGCCTGATTTAGCTCCTAGAACAATAAACCACTTCTGGCCATTTCTATCCCAGATGTCTTCTTGTTTGGGTAATTGAAATGGACCTAGTGCTTCATTAGGCAGCAACGAAAGGTACCCGAACTTGGAAAACTCAAATGTTTTTGGTCATTCAGCTTTCATTGCACGTCGACTAATTGATGGTGTGACAAAAGGTTGACAAAAGGTTGTACACCATGAATAACCAGTAGCGGTCAAGCCTTTCGGGTGTATGACCTTGAGACCAAGGACTTGGCTAAGGTCAGAGAAGGATATCTCACTTAACCATTCGTAAGAGTCAAATATCCAAAGCGACAAGATGAAAGATCCAAAGTCACAAAATGAAAGATCCAAAGTCACAAGATAAGAATCTCTTGGTATCCCAATAAAACATCTTTAGACACCAGTGAAATCGTTAAAAACTCCGCCATTAAACATCGGTTGGTGTAGGCCATGGACCTGACTCAATAGGCCAAGTTGCCGGTACAATCTGGTCCAATTATAAAGAACCAGCTTCAATTGCACTTTGGTATTTTTAGGCCCAATCTCTGAGCCAAAAGAAACCCCATCTGGAAATCACTTGAGCGTGGTATCTTCTCTTCCAAATCATCCATATAGAGAAGCGGTAGAATTGCAAGGTGTTCCCGTTCCAGTATCTCAAAAAGACACTTTCTAAATGGCCATTGAAGTTCTTGGCTTCTTCAAAACACTCGTGGGTAGTACTCTTGAACACATAGACCTTACCAATACCCGAACAATCTCAAGGACGTCCAGATCTGAACTTTTTCAAACAAGGTCCCAGACATTCAACAGTTCCGAGTCATTTCAAAGTAGGTATGATTTATTTGGAAGCTAGGAAAATCGGCACAATCGATCAGAGCACATGGAGATTCTGTTCGAGTCCAATTGGATAAAAGGTGACCATAAAACAATGGCAATTCTCTGTATCATTCGCCTTGGGAGCTGGAAAGATAGGACTTGGTAGAAAATCACATCTTAATCGTTTGTTAACGAACTTCCAGAAAAACGGACTTAGAGTCTTGAATTGGTTGTCGAAACGTCTTCTGGCAACACATATGCAATTAAAGCATCCAGATGCATTAAACGCAGAGTTCAGAGTCACCGTCGAGGTGAGCTATTGATCTGTTAGTCTCTCAACCTGAAGTGAACTATTAATCTGTTCATCCCCGAAATTGTCAGTCCGTCCAGTCACTTCATACTGGCGTACTTCATCTTAACACTCTGGTCTCTCTTCAAGCAAACATGAGCGTATATAGTTTTCTAAAGCCCTTCGAAGCATCAATTCTCAAAAAAGTGCTCGATTCACTGTCATCCAGTATCACTTGTTCATCAAAACCATAGTTGTTTTGGTACTTGAACAGCAGTAAATTATAATTCATCCCGAAATAGGAACATCAGTAGGTAAACAGGGGTTAAGCCAGTATAGGAAATCCAGCAGTAATGAAACTGAGGTACTTAAACCTTCTTTAGCACCAAGGACATTTCAAGGAGTCAATCGATTGCAAACACCTAGAGTTCTTTACATTCCTGACTTCTTTCTCTGTCTCCAAGTTTCTGTCTCTAAGTTTCTGTCTTCTGTCTTCTTCTGTCTTCTTCTGTCCTCACTTCTGTCAATTTGTTACCCGAAATCATGTCGTCTTAATTCCAAACCATATTCTTCCTTAATCACCAGGCTTTATCTGGAAGGTTCACCCTCTGAGAGCCTTCATAGAGGCTATGGACTCCGCACCATCCGTATCCTCGCATAGAGCGTCCACCACCGAGCCAAAGTCCTGGTTGAACACCGCAGCCTGCGACTCCAAAAAACCAGCGAGATCATTCAAGTACTTATCCACATCCTGATTGGACACGGAGTCCGAGGCCAGCCCAAAGGTATCTGCAGGCCTCCGGTCCTGGTTGATATCATTTAGCACATCATTGAGCTTGATCAAGTCCAGGTAATTGTCGTAGATGATGGATTTTTTCTCCAGGTCATGGTGGTTGAGCCGGCCGTTGGCGCGGTTACGAGCCCGGAGTAGCGTCTGGACACTAGCCTTTTTGAAGCTCTCTGCAAACGTCTCCTGATTGGCCAAAGACCGGGCCAATTTTTCGGCTTCATCTTTTGCTTCCATTATGCCCGATCCCGCATCTTCCCCGTCGCCTCCATCTACATTTCCACCTCCCACTCTATCTCCATCCTTCTCTCCGTCCACGTTATCTCCGGCTGTCTGTCCCTCCACTCCTTCGTCTCCTCCCTCGCCTTGCGCCTGGAGCTTATAGTAATCCTGGAGGGCTTTTCGCCTGGACAGAATCTTGCGTGTGGCATGCCCAGCCGAGTTGAAGCTGAGTGTGTCTGGGGTACTGGGAGTGGACTGCACAGAGCCCGGATCGTGTTGCTTTTCTGGAACGTCGTTCGGGCGGATCTGGTCCGGCACCTTGGCCCGTTTTTTATACGAGATGGCCGACGCCGTGACTGTTTTCTGCCCGTCGTCGCTCATACCTGGGGTACTTGTCGTTCGCACTGCCACGCGTATGAAGTATCATTATAGTACCAGACAGAACTACCAACAAATATCTCGAAATAACTGGACAAATAGAGGACAAAAAGATCTCAAACGGGAAAAATCTGAAACAATGCTGAAACATACATTTACATTTTGAACACCTTGTGTGAATGTATACTGAAGTACTAGAAATACAACTGGTCGTGCGGGACTCATCCGATACATAATTTTCACCAGAAAATCACAGCATATACTCACCGCACTCATCACCATCTCCACACACTTCTCCAGATCCATAACTACACCTCCACTCGCATATCTTCTCTCTACAGTTATACTACCAAAAATGAGTGAGGATATCCGCTTAAACGACTCCAAATTGGGGTCTCGCCAATAGTATGTCCCAGTAATACGGTCTACACCTTCTTTACTAACTATAGCTGGAACGACTTCTACAAGCGGGAGATTGAGAACTTCCGGGCCAACGAAGACGATACGGGCGAGTGCTGGTTCGACGACTCCAATGCTGAGCAGAAGGTGGTGGACTTCTATACGCAGTTGGTGGAAGATGACGCGAAATACGCCAAGTGCAGAGTGTTGGATTTGGGCACTGGAAATGGCCATTTCCTCTTTGAGCTCTACGAGAGTCTTTTGGAGGAAACTCCCGATGCGGAGTTGGACTACCATGGCATTGATTACTCTCCTGAATCGGTCGAGTTTGCCACCAAAATCGCCCAGAAAAAATACCCCCAGCAGAACTTTACCTTCGAAACAGTGGACTTTTTGAGCCACACGTGCACGTACTTAACGGAAAACAAGGGAAAATTCGATGTTCTTTTTGATAAGGGTACACTAGACGCCATAGCATTGAACAATGACCCCGTGGCCGGATTCGAACCCAAAATCGGCTCCCAGGTGTACCCAGTCCAGGTGCAGAAGATCATGCATGAGCAGTCGCTTTTGATTGTCACGTCGTGCAACTTCACCGAGGAAGAGCTCATTTCTGTGGTCACGGAGAACCACTCCAATAGCTTGAAAGTATGGCAACGCATCCCGTACCCTTCGTTCCAGTTTGGCGGTGCCAAGGGCTCCACCATATGCAGCATAGCATTCATCAAGACTGGAACTGAATCAACCACACCGTGAGACTAACCCATAAAAAAGAAATAGAGAAATAGAGAAACATCTCATGATAATTTGATACTGCATATGAGATTTGAGACTCTACTAGCTGGAACAAATTATGTTATACTGAAAGCGGTGGATAGTGTGGTGGATAATGTGGTGGTTTTATGCTGGGTGGTGACCGGGTGCGTATTTTATATTCCGGTCTGGTAATGGGTGCAAATTAGTGCGCATGCCTCACTACGCATTCAATAATACAGAGTATAACTACAATCCCATATACAGTGTAGATTCTTTAGTACATAGTAATAGTAGTAACAGTAGTAATATTAAATGTACATAGTAATAGGAAATTGATTAACTATAAAGTGATAGTAAATAGTAATAAATATAGCAGTAGTATCAGTCATAGGGCATTATAATAGTACACTCTTAGCAATACTACATAGTACAATATAAAGTAACAGTACATAGTACAATATAAAGTAACAGTACATCTATAGATCAGTACATAGTGCTTTTAAACGTTTGGAAATTATGGACCTTCTTCACGGTATTCATATTGTCTTTATCTATCAAGTGAGTCTCCATGATCTGGTACTGCTTGTTAGTCTTTATAGGCTTTAGTCTTTATAACTCTCTATAATGGTCTATGATGGTCTATGATGATATGATGGTCGATAATGGTCTATAACTCTCCATAATACTCTAAATGACCTATAACTCTTCTTAATACTCTAAATAGTCTATAACTCTCTGTAATACTCTAAATGGTCTATATGGGTAATGGTTCTGAAGGGTAGGCTTCTCATCCACCACAAGGATCCTACATTCTGTTTATACACTATTTTCTGGTGATATTCCTTATTGCTAAACCACTTCACACTATAGTCTCTATCTCTGTAGATACAGTACTATGAGCATACTCTACTATACTATAACAATAGAGTATAGTAGACTATAACTAGTAGTCCATTATACTTTAACTCTTAGACTACTAGACAAGAATTGGTAGATTACGTTATACCTAGTATACTCTAATATAACACAGAATATAACTAGTACTTCACTGGCTAGTCCACTGACTATTAATGAAGTGGTCTCTCAGAATACTAGTAACTAACAGACCACTTCATTAGGAATATAGTAGTTACAAACTATTTAAACTCCGCACTAGCCTATCAAGTGGTGTAATATACAATAGAGTATTACAGGAAGCCAAGAAAATGTAAGCTTAGCTTTCTTTTTTTATTAGCACTAAGTATAGTATGTAGGTAGGTGTAGCTTTGAGTATAATGTAGGTATAAGTATGGGTAAAGCTCAGACTTACTTTAACTAGTAGACGCTATAACTAGTGGATACTATAACTAGTGGCTATATGATGACTAGTGGTATTATAATGTACAAGGACTAAATGGCTACACTGTGACCGTGCCGAAGATAGAACTGCCTCTGATGTTGTTAACACTGTTACTTCCCTGGTTCCTGTCACAGCTGAGTTCACTCACAGTCACTCCACTACAACTTTAACTCAATAGGTTGCAGTTACAGTTGAGCAGACCTCATTGACGACGTTGGTTCTTCCACGATTGATCAGTAAAACTACCAGTTAATAGTAGAGAGCTAGTATGTAGTATACAGTGTTTTTCAAAACTATTCAAACGAGTGCAGCAAAACGATTCAGACCTCACTAGCAAAATTAAACAAACCAATGGTTCAAAAAGTTTCGTACCCCTTTGCACAGTCTTTCAAACCGAATGGCGTAATGTTTAACACCAATTTTCATTAGATTTCAA
This sequence comes from Metschnikowia sp. 01-655c1, assembly GCA_002370185.1. Lineage (NCBI taxonomy): Eukaryota > Fungi > Ascomycota > Pichiomycetes > Serinales > Metschnikowiaceae > Metschnikowia > Metschnikowia sp. 01-655c1. The sequence continues at coordinate 105,288 of NKZO01001727.1, forward strand.
CGTTCTGAAACCTTAAATTTGGTGGATTGCCATATACGTACTACATTTGGGAGTCTTGCAGTACCAGTGAAGGGCTAGAACGGACGGAACTGAACGGTAAGAGGTACGAAACTTTTTGAATTATTGGTTTGTCTAATTTTGCTAGTGTGGTTTGAACCATTCTGTCTTCTTGGTTCCAAAAATTTCGCCGCCCTGGTTTGAATAGTTTTGAGAAACACTGTAGTAGCATTCCGTAAGCGTACTGACTAATAATATATCCACTTAGATGATTAGTAAGTCGAACTCTACCCCTTAATCATATTAAGTCTGAGTTATTCATAGGTGACTATGAGTATTACGTTACAGTTTCCCAAGGACAAATAAAACTATACAACAACAAGACAATAGCAATTCAGTACAATAGCTATAGGATAACCACAATATATAACCACAATTACAAAATTTATTATGCAATCACTAAATCACTACAATAACAATACGATAACCACAATGACTAATTTACTATACATGACTGAGTTGTTATACATGACTGAGGTTATTATACAATGGCAATATTACGAGTACAGTAACAAAAAAAAAAAAAAAAAAAAAACTGATTACACTGACAACGACTAAGCTAATTGCTAATTTCCAATGACTTGTGACTAATGACTAAGGCCTAATGACTAAGGCCTAATTATTAATTACTAATTACTAATTACTAATGACCATACGAGCTATCCCATTAGTAGTCTTGTTCTGAATTGCACCATATCATTTTCTCCATTGAGCCCATCAAAGATCATTATAGACATCGACACATGAACATACCCTCTTATAAACTGAGCCCTTATTATAGACATTAGAATTTTTCTAGATACACAAAGACATCTTAGACTTCCAGGTATCTTTAGTACATATAGAATCATTATAACCTTCTATACATACACTCTTAGACATCTCATGGATAACACTTTAATATACATGAATAGTATATGTTAGATACTTGTTGTGACGTTAGTGGACTATAGTGTATAGTGGACTATAGTGTATAGTGCACTATAGTGTATAAGGATCCATACTTTATAAGGATCTATACTGTATATGATCTATACTTTATAGTAAGTATACACAGCATAGCACTGATCAGTCGTTAACACCGAAATCGAAGATTCTCATTGGATCGGACGACGCTGCGTACTCAAATCACGACTCCATCATATGATTAGAGGAGTAAAAATACCAATGTATAGATGGAAAGTAGTAGTTAGGATATTTTAGATTCTTGTTGTGACGTTAAGTACTTAGTTATCTTTATTCGTTGATGATTCCTCAAAAGGAGGATCTGAACTGCTTATATAACTTTTCAAGAGAAGGGCCGTTCTGGTAGATAGCTGGTAGAAGGGCTTCATAATGCCACAACGGGTAGAGCACTACCTATGGATCTGACATATAGACATAGACATAGACATACAGATAAAAGACATCGTAGAGTGTTCTTATAATATACACTTAAATACACTTTGTATACATCTTAGACGTCTTATAAGCATCTTGACAGATACACTATATAATCATAATAGACATACATTCTGTTAAGCATCTTAGACGTTTTATATGCATCATTATAGGATATTTATGAAGATCAGTATAGACATTACCATATAACTATAGGCATCTTAAAGGCATCACTATAGATATTAGTGTAGACATCACATGATTTTAAGACTCTATATGACTTTATTTGACATCCTAGGAAACTAAAACAGTAGGAAACCAGATAACGCTTATGAATTTTCCTCCTGTGTACCCATTGGAGTTCTGTAGACAAAAAAATCACATTTCTTGCATGTAAGAAGAATATATACTAGAGTAGGTTTTCACTCTTTGATCATTAACTTAGGGCTACCACTGTATCACCTAGTACTATATATTCACTAGTGTGTAATAGGTATCGCTCTTCGGTCGCAGAGCCAATAAACTGTTTGATTAACAGTGAATGGACAATTAAAATGACATTATAATAGACAATCATAAAATACATAGGCAAACGTGCCAAACCCAGGTCTATGAGGAGTAGCACTCCATCTTTATCGAGAAACCTTTTCTGCCCTTAGCGTCTGTTCCATCTCATGCATGGCTCTTGTTGTCGTGGGGCTCACCATGGGTGGGTGCAGGCGAAGTCTCTGTATCGATGAAACGGAACCCCGTTTCTGGTTTGGGTTTTTCCGTGGATGCTTTCTCGTCCTTGGATTTGGTGTCCCCTTTAGCTTCGTCCCCCTCCTCTTTCGATTCTTTTGCTGTAGACTCTTCTCCTTTGGCGTCGGCCTTGGCCTTGAGCTCCTCCTTCAACTGCTCCACCTTCTCAAAGAGCTCATTCCTCAACTCCTCGTTGGCAAACTTGAGTAAGTACTGCACGGGCTCGCCGTCCAGAATGGCATTCATGCGCAAGAACTTGCCGGGGGATAAACTGGCCTCCAAGCCCTTTAAAAACTCTGTGTTTGGGCTGATTCCAAAGTTCAAAATCACCCGCAACAACCCCTTGGATCTCATGACAATCCGCGCCTGTGCCTTTCCGTCTAAAGCTTTGTTCAAATGTAGAGGGCCCACGCCCCGCTCCTTCCAGCCCTCGGCAAGCTTGGAAAACCGCAATTCAAACAACTTGGTGTTGGCATTGAACACGGAAACCTCATTTTCTTCACCCGTGCTGACCACCGTCTCTTTCAAGTCAACCTGCTTGTATTCCTGCGTTGCAGGAGCACTGGACGAGTCGGATGACATTGGATCTGCCTCCGGTTCATCAAGAAACGATTTCTTTTGCGATGCTTTCTGGAGAGCATTGGAAAAAACGGAGTTTGCACCAAAAGAGCCGCCAAAACTGCCAAACGATGAGCCCACGGATGTCTGGAACTCGACTGGTGCACTGGTGGCCGATTGGGATGTAGCCAACGACAGCCCATTGGTTTGAGCACCATTTTCGGAACTTTTCTCAGCCAGACTCTCTTTTGCTGCAGGCGTATCGAACACATTGACTCTGTTCTTCATTTTCTCGAATAACGAAGCACTTCCAAAAGCACTGGCAGCACCAAAAACAGGTTTGGAGGACTCTGATTTCAGGTCTATTTTGGATTCTGTTTTGGGTTCTGGCTGTAATTCTGTTTTGGGTTCTGGCTGTAATTCTGTTTTAGGTTCTGGCTGTAATTCTGACTTTAATTCAAGCTGTAATTCTGACTCAGCCCCTAATTTAGTCGTCTTGGAGTTGGACTCAGCATTGGCTTCTGGAGTGCTCAATGAGAGGGTCTTTTCCGCCAGTTCATTCGATCCTTCTGTAACATTCACATCAGTTTCACCTGAAACTCCCACATTCTCTTCTGAGACTTTGCCTTTTTCTCCTGAAACATTCAAGCCCTCTCCACCGGTTGTAGTAGTCGCATTGGAGGGGGTTTCAGTGTCCTCCAGAGCCAGGGAAAACACCTTGGACACTGACTCAACGGAGCCACCGGTAAGGCCCGATTTGGACCCGTTCAAATCATTGGATAACTTTCTCCTCTTGGACCCGGAGCTCACGGAGTAGTAGTCTGTGCTTGTGTTGGACTCGCTCATGGGGTTGCGTATATAGAGAGAGAGGCCGGTGGCTTGAGTGGAGTGCGGCGGTGCACGGGTGTGCAGCCAGGCTACTCGAATAGTTTACACTGACTTACTTTTAAGTTGCTGTGTTATGGGTGGTGCACGACCCTAAGGCTATTTATGGCTAGAATAACATATTGTCCTTTTTTTTTATTTTTTTATTGGTGTTCCTTGGAATTTAGGGGTACTAGCTGTGAGAGCCGGAATGCCCACTTCCGGGGCCCCACTTCCGGGTCTTATATCCAGTTCCGACCTATTGACTCAGGTTGTTTCATCCTCCTACCAAAAACTTTTTTTCGCAACTTTACCCTTTTCCTTGAATCTTTATAGCGGGATTAACATCTTTTCTTCTGGGGAATCTGAAATCTGGGGCGTGGATAGAAATATAGCTTTTATAAGTTTACGTCACGTGACCTTTCCGAGGGTCCACCAGATTCACCCCATTTTCCAGCCAGCCATCCAAAACATAATCAATTAAGGCTTACTAAGGCTTCAAATACTCGGTCTTTTCTTTACATATACTCGGAAAGGAGCTCTAGGAGGACCCCCGGTTGTGAACAACACCCGTACACCTGGCTACCCTAAGGTTATTTGCCCCAAATCAAAACCCCCTAGTTTCCCTCGAATTCGGCTGAAAAATAGATCGCATACTTTTTTAGCTCATTTTAATTGTCTACGCAAATTTCAAGAGCTAAAGACTAATATTGGTGGTTTTGGGAACCTTAAAGTGTAATGGTTCCAAGGGCACCCCCGGAATATGCCCCAGCCCGCCCCATTGGGCTTAACACTCCAAAAAAAACTATAGCAGAAAAAGCAACTTTCAAAAAGCCTGGACGGATCAAAAAATCCTTAGACCGGTAGCTTTTTGCGGTTTTTTGGATTTTCTTAGAAGCATGGTTAGTTCGTAGACCCGTACCTCCCGGCCAATCAAACCCCGCCAACCCCAAAACACTACATATAACTCTTTTTCATCGAAAAAAGACGCGTATGGTATAATTACTGGTGGATGGTACTATGTATATATGTGTGTGCCTGCATACAAGGCGCGTTTCTACATTGACACTGGTCTCCACTTATCATTACAAGCAAATACAGTCTACCCAGCATCAAATGTCGCAAGTATGTTTCAGGAGTGCATCCAGTCATCGTGTCTAACTCTGCAGGAACAAAACAAGGCCGAAGTGGCCAGTCTCCAAAAGCTCCGAGCTACCCTCGAAATGGTCCGCCAAACTACAGAAAAACTCCATGCGGATTTGGAGAGTGCTACGCGAAACCATAAGGCCATAAGCCTGGAACTGGAAAAAGCCCAGGCAGTTTTCAAGCAGCTCTAGAATCTAGTCGTCTAGTTTCAGATTTGTTTCATGTTTGTTTCAGGAGTTCAGGCTTCTTACAGATTTGTTTCTGGTGTTTCTAGTCCTTTCCTAAATATTTCAGGTTCATTCAAGTATTTATGAGAACCGCACTACTCAAGCAAAAAGCCTAATCAAGCCAAAAGCCCAAATTTACTGATTTTGAAGGGAAAAAAAGAATTCCAGAAATTATCCCATCAATTGGACCCTTCAAAAACCCAAAACTCTTCATTTAAAATTCCCAAGAGGAACAAGCTCTGGCCATGGGAAGTGTTGGAACACGCGACATGTGACTGATGAACTTGAGACAAGTACATGTGCGGGTACTGCATGCTCATGCCAAGCTATCCAGATGAAACAATGTTGGGTATTGTTGAAGAAGAGACAAAGGTAGAGCTAGGGCTTTATGGGCTCCCGTCTAGCTCTCGTCTAGCTCTGAGCATTGTTTTGGAGAAGACAATNTTATGGGCTCCCGTCTAGCTCTCGTCTAGCTCTGAGCATTGTTTTGGAGAAGACAATGTAGATGAGAGAGATTTACGAAGGAGAGAGATCGTTTGGGAGTCCCCAGGAATAACTATATAAAGCAAGGATCCTGCTCAGTATTGAGCGGCATCAATTGTGAAACAGAGATCACGAACTCACTACTTTACATAGCAATAGAG
>NKZO01001730.1:413-59543 GCA_002370185.1 Metschnikowia sp. 01-655c1
AAGTTTCTTCTTCATTTTTACTCGAGAGATCTTTCTCACCTTTTTCGGAAGTTACTTCCTCACCTTTTTCGGAAGTTTCTTCCTCATTTTTACTCGAGAGATCTTTCTCACCTTTTTCGGAAGTTACTTTCTCACCTTTTTCGGAAGTTTCTTCCTCATTTTTACTCGAGAGATCTTTCTCACCTTTTTCGGAAGTTACTTTCTCACCTTTTTCGAAAGTTTCTTCTTCACTTTTACTCGAGAGATCTTTCTCACCTTTTTCGGAAGTTTCTTTCTCACCTTTTTCGGAAGTTTCTTTCTCACCTTTTTCGGAAGTTACTTCCTCACCTTTTTCGGAAGTTACTTCCTCACCTTTTTCGGAAGTTTCTTTCTCACCTTTTTCGGAAGTTACTTCCTCACCTTTTTCGGAAGTTTCTTTCTCACCTTTTTCGGAAGTTACTTCCTCACCTTTTTCGGAAGTTTCTTTCTCACCTTTTTCGGAAGTTACTTCCTCACCTTTTTCGGAAGTTTCTTTCTCACCTTTTTCGGAAGTTACTTCCTCACCTTTTTCGGAAGTTTCTTTCTCACCTTTTTCGGAAGTTACTTCCTCACCTTTTTCGGAAGTTTCTTTCTCACCTTTTTCGGAAGTTACTTCCTCACCTTTTTCGGAAGTTTCTTTCTCACCTTTTTCGGAAGTTACTTCCTCACCTTTTTCGGAAGTTTCTTTCTCACCTTTTTCGGAAGTTACTTCCTCACCTTTTTCGGAAGTTTCTTTCTCACCTTTTTCGGAAGTTACTTCCTCACCTTTTTCGGAAGTTTCTTTCTCACCTTTTTCGGAAGTTACTTCCTCACCTTTTTCGGAAGTTTCTTTCTCACCTTTTTCGGAAGTTACTTCCTCACCTTTTTCGGAAGTTTCTTTCTCACCTTTTTCGGAAGTTACTTCCTCACCTTTTTCGGAAGTTTCTTTCTCATTTTTACTCGAGAGATCTTTCTCACCTTTCTCACCTTTGTTTTCACCCTTTTTCGAAACTTTATTTCCACCCTCATTCAAAACATGATTTGCACCTTCAATGGTTGCCACGCTTTGATCTTTATCTTCATTGGAAGATTCTTTCTCGTCGTCATCGAAAATATCGAATTCAAATCCCTCACAATAATCGGGTTTCTTTGCCTTACCCCTGCAAGGAGCTGGGAGAAAAGTAGGCTCAGAATACTCTTCCTCGTCTTGCTCAATCATTGTTCTCATATCTTGCGTGAGGATCCCACAATATGATTTACAATGCAAGAGAAAGATGCTCACAGGGTAACAATTCGGGAACAATTTGGAGTTGGTGATCATGTTCTGCTTCTTTTCATCCTTACAAGAGTAAAAGGTTTTGGCTTGAACTTTTCCTTTCTCATTTACATTCATCACAGTCTCACGGATACTGAGCCCAAAGACAAATTTGTGATCTGAGAATCCCACGAATCCTGGGGTGGAAGTATACCTGGTGAAGGTGATACCGTCTCGTAAAGTAAACTTGGTAGACTGGCCTTTAATATTTCCCCAAAGAAACGAGCGGATCAGTGGATCTCTTTCAGAAGGTACATCGATAAGAGGGTACACCCCGAATGGGGCCTTGACATAAAAGATAAATGGAAAGAAATTGGACCGGTATGAGGAATAGAGTTCATTATCCTCTTTTTCTGGCTTATATTCCAATCCTAGAGGCACATAAAGAGGAGGTCCTTTTTCATAAATACCCACCCAAGGCCCCCTTAGGTGCTCGCTGTAAGCCCCAATATAAACATTTACATGGGAACAACCTTCGCGTAATCCAGGTAAGTTTGATTTGATCACGTGGCCAATTCCATTTGGCAGCGGGCACGAGTAGAATCCTTCGTATTTTAACCTCATACTCCATGGATCTATAACAAAGGCATGAGGAGGTATATCAAGGCCAAACACAAACCTATCGTCATAATAACCCAAGAACCCGGGGGTTTCGGTCTGTGATGTATAAATGTAGTGCCCTTTTAAGGTAAAATTCATGAGATTCCCGGGGCATTCATAACATAACATGCAGGCTTCTTTTAAGCCAGGGTCTGGGGTAAAAGAGAGGGGTATGGGAAACCCATCATCCGACTTTAAAAACAAGTTCCATGACGAAAAAGTGCCTATGGCCGCCAAAGTAGTACCAGCGATAAGCAAGGCGCTTGTCCAGTGAGTGATTTTCATGGTGGAGTATGATAGTTCTGAAGAATAGGAGGCTACTCAAGCGGCTTTATAGAAGCCATATAAACTACCCAGCCATTTGTACCACTACGAGGAACCTTGAAGGGAGGCATTGTTATTGGGACAATAGCTATAGGAACCAGTATGCTTCGGAACAAGGTGATGTTCCTGCACATGCGAGGCCAAGACTTTTAGTAGATAGGGGGGATGGGACTACACATAAGCACCCACCCACCAAGCCATTCCCGTATTTAACTTTGACTAATTTCAACCAGCATCGAAGAAAGGAAATAGTACCGTCTTGGGTTTTTGGTATTTTCTTGTTGGTTTTTCGACTACACATAAACACCCACCCACCAAGCCATTCCCATATTTAACTTTGACTAATTTCAAACCGCATCGAAGAAAGGAAATAGTACCGTCTTGGGTTTTTGGTATTTTCTTGTTGGTTTTCCGGACTTTAGTGTTTTCATTAAGTTCGCATGTAGAAAGTCTACCCCTATGCGGGTTATTGTCATATCTAATTATTAAAATGAGGAATTTATTAGGGTTTATATAAAGTCCCGAAATCTTTGTCCTCCAAACATCTTAGTGTTGCATTGATCTCGTTCTCATTGTTTGATTATTAAGGTTCTACCATGTACGTAATATGTGAAGTATATTTTTAAGGATACGCTTGTATGGAGGAAAAAAAATACCAGGAGTTATTCAGGCACGGTGTCTGAAATGAGTTCGCTTTTGTGGAATGCCAGCTCAACCCCTTCAGGAGCTTAAAAAATAGCCTTTTCAAAGGGACATACTGAAAATTATTCTAGATTGCTCTTGCTGGTAAATTACCTTTTTAGTCATGAATGATTAATGGGTCCTCAGAGGAGATGGGTACTTATATGAACTAAGATCCTATTAGGCAAATGATTGCCCCCAATGGTTTGTTGACGTGTTACTAAATTTGTACCTGTCGATATCGTATGACTAATACGGAACTTGCTAGTTCAGCAATCAACCTGCATGGTACCACAATCACGCGTAGCTATAATTTCAGAATGGCCTGACCAGGCAGCACAGGCACTAATTACGTGCATGAATAATATACAGCATTCACGGAATCTATAAAATATGCATATTTTATCCAGTAGTATAATGTGGATGTAAAATAATGGCAGCCAATATGTAGCAATATTGATATTGACTCATAAAGTACAACGTCTCCTTCCGTAAATTTGAAGGGATCTTAGGGGCAACTGAGGTAAAAGGAGTGTTTGAATAATAATACAGCTCTGGAGAGGATTTAATGGCTAGTCCAAACATTGGTACTAGAATTATATTTTAGTTTACCCGTGCTTATTGACTCCCAATGAAGTTAAGGCTGTACGAAAAAGGGAATTCTGAAAGTAGTAGCTCGTAAAAGACTTTTGATGTAGTCCGTTTTACCTTTGGAGCTAATCCCTACCCTTTATTATTTAGAGTTATTTTTTTAACTGTTATATGATGAAATTTGCAGTATACACCGCATGTGTATTACACATCTAGTCCTCACTCAACGGTATTCACTCGTCAGGATTTTTTTAGAAGACGGACCCTACAGAAAGACTATAAATACTTGCTATAGATTCAATTAGAGTCTCTGGCCTGGAATATGTATTCAGTCTATACGTAGTTCTGGATTTAATGAGGACTCTACTACAGTTGATCCCGTGGTGTAGTACTAGTCTGCATGCAATTTCGATTCATTCCAGATCTAAAAATAAGAGGTTTGCTCATGACTCTTCAACAGTATTTACTGAAAAAAAGACCTATTGTTGTGTTTATTGTATATTCATTGTATTATAATTGAGAGTTTGAAAGGTTAATACTACTTGAGTGTATATACGCATTGAACTTGAAAGGAAAAGGATCCCTGTAATTAAGTTACAAGGGATACAGACAGTAACGAAATACAACAGGTATCAATAAAATGAACCAATTGTATAGTGGGGATTGAAGACCTTCATCACTTCAATTGGCTTAGTTTGATAGTGTAGTAGAATTAAATAGTGTAGTGCAAAATAGGACTTGGTAGTAGTACAAGTGATTCTGACTAAGGAACTTAGATGATTCATTGCTAAACTGGGCAAGGAACTAGGAAAGGTATGTACTTCCATAAAAATCCACAAGTTTCTTGTGATGGTGTCAAATCTAACTCCTAGTCTGGAATCGGTGTAAAGTTGGTTTATTCGGATTGTCACTGTTTGGTTTATTTCCTTTGACAGGGTCACTGAGGGGCTGTGAATACTGACTCAATGAGGATGAGGCCAACTGATTCGAGTACTGATTCTGACACCATACGGACCATGGTGGCATATTTTGGAGACTTTCCATACAGAATGCTCTTTACACTCAACTAGTGTTCTAGGGCTAAGACTAATGCAAGGCCACAGACAAACAGCTCAAACCTACCCCACTCTTCTAATTCAAGCATCAATGTCTTTTAACGGCATATAATTTTTGAATAGAAAGAATGTGCCTCGATTCAAGTATTGTATGTGGCACACAGATATTGGTCATTCTGATGCTTTGCGCAAGGCATTGTGGAAAACTAATTCCAGAAGAATATTCTGATAGCAGGCCTAAGGCATTTGAGATAATAATGTCTCACTAGCGCACACACAGTAGATGTTGAGGCTTCCAAATCTGGGAACCATTAGAATAGACCTTCGTCCTTACATGTCTGATGAAGCATGAATGGTTACAAAAAGCAAAAAGATTGCAGCACCACAATTTCACACATGGTCTCCCACTGCATTACTCACTGTGGCCCTAAGTGGCTTGACTAACGTTGATCGGACGGGAAACAGTATTTTCCACTTGGTATGGCCGCAACCGGACGTGTTAGACTTGAGAGTTACCGAATCTCGGTATAGGACATCCGGACCAACAGACAGGCATGTCAAAGATTTAATCAACATCAACTGTATGCAAGAAGGCTACAGCGATGACAGTATGCAAGAAGGCTACAGCGATGACAGTATGCAAGAAGTATAAGGCTATCCGGTAAGGATAAGAAAGCAAGCAGATTAAGAAAGCAAGCAAAACTAGATAGCAAGCACGTGAGAGCAGTTGACCGAAAAGTTGCCCGACAACTGGACGTTTAACGGCCAACAGAAGAGCCCCGTTTTTAAAAGAACAAGAACTCCATTGCTTAAGACATTTATACGACTTTAAGAGATAAGCTATATTAAAACGCTCGATAAAACAATCATCACTTACACTAACTGAACGGGTGAGTTCCTACTATTAGCAGTAGCCGTCAGAACATATTCAAATATCTTAAATACCCTTTTAGGCATCGTTCCTGGAAACGATCCACAACATTGACAAGCCGTTAGAAGCTTAGACCCTTTGCGAATACAGGTTAACGCCCCAGGTCGCATAATAATTCTAACAGGATGTTAGAACTTTTAAGCAGGTCGGTGGGATATGAAACAAAGTCATATATCAGCTGTATATTGGTATACGGTTGTATGACTTAGAGGAATCCCTAAGGACCTTCTAATCAGCCGAAACTGTAAGTTCTATATACTTCTCGGCTCTCGTAAGGAACAACAGCCAGCCTTCCGGATAGGATTCACTTGTGAATCCTATTGGCTCTTTTGAATCCCGATTCGGATTCTCCACGGCGTCTGCATCCCTTCTTATACGTCCGGCGTTACCGTGCCTATGGCATGGTTACGGTTTGAGGCCGCGCTCCGGCTTGGCCTCGTTAGTAGGATCCATAAGCACTGAGTACTTAATTCTAGCGCTCATAGGATTTTTCCTAACACCGAAATTTCCAATTTTTTGGGTAACCATGTTGTCCCACCGGCCAATGATGGTCAAGGGTCACCTTGACTCTAATTGTTTCCAGGAATTGCTTTAACCATGTTGATTTATTTCCAAACGGGTCTATTATGTTCCATTTTAAACCTCCCCCTCTATCCAGAACATCGGGCTTGGTGGTTTAATCGGGCTTGTTGTGCACTGGAGTACTGTTCTATGACAATGCAAGAAAAACCTTTGGGATGGCACTGTACGGTTTGTTGCAGTATTCCTAAATGTTTGTCCAATGGTTGATCGAGTTTTCAGAGTTGAGTTATTTGTTGTGAAAACCTCGTAAAAGTGACATCATCGTGTACTGCCAAACTTAGCATGTAACAACTATCACTGTTTCTGAATCTCTTTAAGGGACACAATCACAAGAATCAATATGGCTGGAGACACCAATAAAGCTCTAACTAGATCCCTCTGATTAATAGAAAACTGTACCCTTCCAAGTACAAGGTTCTGGGAATTCAACCAGATTTATGGAATGGCAATGATACCTATAGTCTGAGAACTATAGTCTGAAGAATATGTATCTTCCCAGATACATGGATGTTTCCACACTTGTTGGACAAATATGTTTAAATGGGAAACTTTCAATATGCTGCGTGTTAACCATAACACCCAAAGTGTGGCCATCAAGTCACCACACCATCATTGTCGTTAACCAAGCTGATCCTAACAAACACTGGTCCAAAATAGAATGCGATTCATTGAATCGATTATGGGTTGTGAAATGCTAAGATATACGTAGAAAGTTCGGGTCAGACATTGCAAAAATTGGTGTGGATTTGGAGTTCCCGGTTGTCCCGTCTTTTTTTTTATATACGGATTCAACGCGGGGGAAGGGGTCCCTTTTATATTCGCAGTGCGCACTGGTGAAACATCAATGAAGAGAAGTCAGTCCAAGTCATTAGTGAACATCAGTACCACAACATTAATTAATATTGGTGGGTCTAGTGTGGGAGACATCTTGGTATGTCCTCCCGCAGTTGATATATATTTTTGGTAGTGTTATAAAATAACGGGAGCTTAACCCTTTATATTGAGGTGAGCATTCACATGACCAAAGTCACGTGAGTGACTGCGGTATAAGAGAAACAGCAAGAGCTGTTTTCTCAACAATCAAACAGTGTGCATATACTTGTCAAGGGGGTGCACATTTTCTTGCTTATTCTTCTACCGCACCCCATCAGAGTCATACTGATAAACGAGCCCCAAACACCAGCACTAACAACACATGACTGTGGGCGAAAAGATCATCTCACTTTATTCTATTAGAATGAATTCAATTATTTTTGTTTTTGCCCTAATGTTTACCACAATTTATTTAAGGTCATATCGGTAGGTCCTTGGGCCCCCCATATGGGCCTATCTATAGGCTACTCCACATTTCACACAACTGTGTATTCATCATCAGGTAGTGGTGTTACTGGCTACACGAAGTGGATATGAATAAGTTTATATGCAGTACACAATATATTAAGTAATAAGTAGTTTTCGAAATTTAGCCATTGTAGATAGGAAGTGGGGGTGCATCCAAAGCCATATTGAGCACCTGAAACTTCCACACCAGGTCGCAGCACTTCTAGGTCAAAAGTATGACTCAAAGTGATGACCTCCAACAACTACTAAGAAATACTGGAAGAGTTCATAATGATTTCATTATTCTAAAATCCCACAAAACTATACTACTCTTCCAATATTTCCCCTCTATCAATATTCCCATGGGGAACTAATGGTTGGTACATGCAAGTGCGAACCACTATAAAACGTGCGGGAAGATCGCCGATGCCTGTATAATGCGACTCTACAAGCGACTCTACAATAGGGCTCTACTGCGTCGATCGACAGTGCGTCCAATCAGCCCATCATGTGACCACTGACGCTAAGTTCAATGGTCACTCTACTATGGCTCTCCTTTATCCCTTATCTATTCCCATTGGGAATTTTCATTGAAAATTTCTATTATCTCTATTGTGTCTCTGTAAACTCAGTCTCCTTTTGTATGGAGACCAAGGCACAATAATATGACCTTATCAGTAGATAACCAGTCATCCAGTATCTGAGGGAACAAAAGTGTTCCGTTATCTGACGCATCAGGTTCCACGTGTGGCGCCATAAGAATCAATACTCCAGCCTTTATGACCTAATGTTCTTCCCTGAAGTTTACTGATCGTGAAGCGTATCTTGTAGAGACATGACTCACTTAAAGGGAAAGGGTGAGTGCGACTACTGTGGACTGCTCACTATGGGACTCTTTCGCACCTGAGAAATGCTAGGAACAAATGTTCCAGGCGCTTCAAATCTGTATACACCTTCTTATTTCATTACTGCGAAGCCTATTCGGGACCAATGCACACAATTGGCATTCCTAATTTGGTAATCCCAATTTGGACAATGATAGATTAGCCAGATAGATCAAGCAATAGAATAAGATAACAAAAATTAGATAAGAGAGTTAGACAGCCAACTTGAGACAATGGAGCTCTTAGATTATCAGAAAGGTCATGACAAAAGTGGATAGACGTAAACTAGTTACTTATTCCAATTCCTATGTATTACCCTAAGTATATCTATGTACTTTCCTAATTATATCTATGTAAATTCACTTATACTACAGATCCAAACTAGACATCCTGGCAATACTGTAGTTATCTTGCCCAACGTACTCTATAAATAAATGTATCCCCTCTTTTCTTTAGAGTGGGGCCGCGAAGTCTCCTAAAAATAAGGTGGGTATTGTTCAGCCTTGCGAATAGTCATGTGACCACTTTATGCGAGTAATTAATGTAAGTAATTAATGCAATCAATTTATGACATGACAATTCATTTACGACTTTAGTTCCCCACTTACGAGCCTCTAAATAAATGCTTAGATTGTCTTAAGGGTGCTTCGGCGAGGGTTGCATATACAACTTCAAGTCCCAATATCAGTCACTGCGGGCTGCCTTATTTAGACTGGAATAGTACACCTAGTGTGAAATAGACTTAGCATCTAATATATTGAAATAGACTTGGGATAAATTTAAGCAATAAGAAAATAGGTCCAAGAAAAAACTATATCAAACCACATTTTTTTCTTTTTTCTAGGTCTCGTGTTATTCTGCACTCGTCGTTCCTCGTGGCTGCGGGGCTATTATCTCGATAAAAACTCATCCCCACAATGCAGAACAATGGCTTGACTAATGAAGGCTTTCCAACACCACATCGCCGAAATATCTATAAAAGCCAAAAACTCCTCTCTCTTCCATTTTGTTTCATCACTATTCAATCATCAATATGAAGTTTTCTCTTTTCACTCTTGCTCTTATTCCTGCTGCTTTCGCTGCACCCATTGCCGTTAACTCCAAGGAATCCAAAAGGGACACCTCTACCAACCCATATGTCGACAACATGGAATATTTGGAAAATTTATGGGGCGCCTCTTGGAAAGAATTCTTTAGAATTCCAAGCAAAGTGGAACCTCCCCAGTATGAAAAGAGAGAAGAATCTACATGGGACATTATCGCAAAGACTATTAACACTGCTGTCAATATGATTGCACAGGAATTACCTAACTGGGAGATATAACCGAGGTCGACCGGCCGTAGTTATTACCTTGAGTGGCAGCAAGTAGTACTACTTTTAGTTGTATTGTCAATATATGTTTGTTTTCTTAACTGGCGGTTTTGTATGACTCGTGAATAATAGTAGGGGAGAAATATGCACTGTCCCACTGTGTATATCAGTGTACTGGTAGACTATGCTCATTTCCTGTTCGTTAATGGGTCTTTTGAGTGAAAGCCAAAGTAACGTATACATATTTGGTTAGATATTATCAGAGTTTCAAAGGGTCTTAGCAAGGTTTCCGTTGATTGTGTATTAGGCTTAAGATTTTCCAAGTATAGACACTAATAGGGCCCATCCCAACTTCCTAAATACTTGTTGATATAAGCTCCTGTTGGCTTATTAAAAATGTTCCAAACTTTCAACTCGAAAAATCAATCCACGTATTCCTATTTGTATGGTACTTTTTAAGACTATTCTATGTTGGATTCCCTTAGCCGCTGACAGAAGGACTACAGCTTAATATTAAACACCTGATATTGACGTTCCCAGTTCAGAAGTGATGTGAGTCACATGCTGATCTGTATTCAAGGAGTGACTTTCCGTGTCAAGAATTACGCTACATTTTCATCACCTGAAGTGTGTGCGAATACACTCTGATTTGGTCTATGTTAGTATACCTTCTATCTTAATAATTAGGCAAGTCATTAAAAAGAGAAAAACCTTGAATATTCAAGACCCAATCGCCAGATTTCTCTTCAAGAGATTTTCCTCTGTGATAGTAAGGCTTCTCTACTTCCACCGTAGGTATGTTGAGTGGGCTCATAACCGTGCGGAATTTTAAATCTCGCCAACTGGCTCAGGAAAAACACGTTATATCACATGAACGTTACTCCAATCCACTTTGAGTGCGCATAGGACACTAACCCAAATCAAGCTATCAATATCCCGACTACAGACTCCAAACTCAATGACCTCAAAACATGAATTCCAAAGCCCAAAAATTTTTTTAGAATTGAACAAGCATTCCCAATATTTAGTGTTCAATATATAGTGTTCAAATTCTAGACTTTACCAGATATGAAAGACACTTACCCAAATGTAGCGTATTTGATTTGATGGAATTATATTCGACGGCCTAGTCTAATGTGCGTGACTTGGTTTGAAAATAGGTCTGAGAATTGGTCTCATTAAGAGAGTTGCGTGCATGATTCCTGTACTTGGGGTATACCCTGTGCATTCAAAGATGGGTCATGAAGTCACTCCTATGGCCAAACGGAGACCCGGGCCGGGATTGAAAATGCTTAGTTTCTTTCCGAAAGGTATTTAAATAGACCTTAGTTTTACCCGACCTCTTTTTTTTTTTTTTTTAAGTTCTCAAATGTTATCAAACTACTTTTTTTTTTTTTTTTAAGTTCTCAAATGTTATCAAACTACTTCTTTGTTTTGTCTTTGGTGAGATTGGCCTTAGCTGCTCTCATGTCTCCATTCAATGACGGGGCCATGAATGAGCCGGGCACTTTGCAATTGGACTTTAATGTTTTATATGGAGATTCTCTTGAAAATGCCTCTCCATATCTTTCCCCAGAAATTGTCAAGCGGGGCGACGGGTACCTTCCTCCTGGCATGTCTAACCCAAGCACCTTCTACATCACCAAGATTTATGTTGGCTCCAACCGGGACCCGAATTTGGTTGTCGTCGATACGGGTTCTGCCGATTTATGGCTCATGGACAGCAACGTGAGCTGTAAGGATCCACCTACTCGACAGAGTTTCAACAGACCCTATCCTACAAGCAAACCTAACAGTATAGGTACGGGAAAAACAAACACATCAAAGATAAACACAGCGAAAACGACAGGGAAGTCCAAAATAGACCTACGATGCACTGATTTCGGTGTCTTTGACATGGCCGCCTCCAAAACGTTTGAGCTAGCCAAAAACAACACCGATTTTCACATCAGATACTTGGACCTAACAGGGGCTCGGGGAGTCTGGGGCTCGGACACTGTTCTGATCTCAAATAAATCAATAAAAATGACATTCGGAGTGGCCAGGGAATCACTGTGTAATCAGGGAATAATGGGCATTGGCCTCAAGGCGATGGATAAGCTGGGTGTCGAAAGCAATTACACTTACCCTAACCTTCCGACGGAACTCAAAAATGCCGGTTTAATCAAGAAAAACGTTTACTCTATATATTTGAGCAAAGCGGGCACCACAAAAGGCCGGGTCCTCTTTGGTGGAGTTGATCATAAAAAATATACTGGCAAGTTGCGAACGGTTCCCATTATCAATTTAAACAAGCGTTTAAAAAGGAAGTCGAGGTTGGCTATTGTTCTATCTGGAATGTACTTGGAAAGCGACAGCCAAAGAGTGACTATTTTGGATCAGCCAATAGGAGCTGTGTTGGATACCGGAACGTCATATCAAGTATTACCTTTAGAGGTCCACGATGCTATAGTGAAGCTGATGCAGGGAAAACTCGGCCCAAACAATATATACTATGATGTGGATTGTGCGTTCAGAAACAATTCGGGGTACTTGGTGTATGATTTCTCCGGCATCGAGATAAAGGTTCCATTGTGGGATTTGTTGACTGTGAAAGATGGAAAAAGATGCCACTTGGGGCTAGAAGGCCGGGACAACGTCAATAACTATAATTACGCTATTTTGGGTGACAACTTTCTCCGAAATGTCTATGCGGTCTTTGATTTGGAGGATATGGAGATTTCTTTGGCCCCGGCAAAACATGATCTTGATGTGGATGCGGAGGTGGTGATAAAATCCGTTCCTAAGGCCCTGAAAGCTGAGAAGTACTACTCCACCTCCCTTGCATCCAGTCTTAGTGAACAGACGCCAGCCGTGTTCAAACCTTTGGGCTCCAAACCATGATCCGAATTGTAGTATTTTTTAGTGCCAGTCGGTTTTGCTTGGTCAAATGATTTTGGTGGTTTGAGACATTGTAAGGGCCATGAAAAATCAGGTAAGTACAGTTTAGGTAATTACATCTTCAAGCACACATTGACTTTAAGTTTTTTATGGTCTGTAAAATGATGGTTTGTAATCAATGTGATTTCTGGACCTGTTGTGGGGTGTCCTCCCAAGATGGACAGGGAACAATAGGCTCAAGCCATGAGTGTATGCAGTACAGCGATCTGTTGAGAATCAGTCCAGGTCCTCAGTAAACATCACTACCTCTACACTAGTTAATATTGGTGGGTCTGGTGTTGGGAGACATCTTGGTATGTCCTCCCTCAGTTGATATATATATTTTGGTGGTGTTATAGAATAGCGGGAGCGCGTCCTTTTAAATTGGGGTGAGCCTTCACACGACCACAGTCACGTAAGTGAATGCGGTCCTAGGGAAACATGTGTTGAACATGTGAGATGTGCTGACTCGTGTATGCAGGTAATGTGTTACCTGCAGTATAGAAAGTAAGGAGTGCAGACTACTATTGAATCCGGGCCTTGGTTGTCAGGAGAGGTCAGGTTTGACTTAAGACAATGGATTAACAAGCCAGATGCAGGAGAGAGGAGTCCAAGGTGAAAAGGTTTATATAGGAGGAATTCCTGTAGATTACTTATCTCCTCATGTACCCGTGACTCGGGTACATCAGGAGGTCCTTTCAATAACCATGGAGTACAGTCCAGAGTGACGTACTTGTTAAACATAAAGTTCAAAGTCTCATCAAGATATGTGAATATCTGAGGAGTTACACGAGAGCTGTTTCTGGTGGGTCTGGGAGTAGTAGACATTCTGATGTCTACCCAGATAATATTCTGATTAATTAATTAACACTAGGATTGGGGCATCACCAAAGGTTAGGCACAGCACACTCTCTACTTTCTAGAAGAGCGCGCCTTCCATCTCTGGAATGATCAGTCATTGCTCATTCTCAACAATTCCTCTCAAGGCTGAGCGGAATCACGAGTAATTGAAACTTCACGGATGTCCTAATACAGAATAGTAGCATACATTATGGGCTTAGAAAATATAAAAGTTCAACTACATGAAGCCGAGGCTCCTGTTTCTCAACACGATCTACTAGCTCTATATACCTGGAGATTTGATTCTTGATAGTACCGACTGGTGTGTGGAGCAGACAACGACTGTATATAAACTCAGACATGAGCCAGTTGGGGAAAGTCATTTATATCATTGTATGAGAAGGTCAGGGTGTTCAGCCGTACGCTAGAATGCGCGGTTGCATGTAGCATGCATCATTTACATCGACGCGTTGGAATAGAGATGAATAAGACAAGCCATACACCAAAAAAAAAGGAATCAGTAGAGACTGATATTAATGATTGGTTTTATCAGGTCATTTGCACTGCTTCCTGCATCTATTGCTTTGGTGGTATTTATGTTGAGAAAACAGCTCTTGCTGTTTCTCTGAGCATGCAGTCTCTCACGTGACTTTGGTCATGTGAAAGTTCACCCCAATATAAAGGGACAAGCTTCCGTTATTTTATAACAACACCAAAAATATATATCAACTGAGGGGGACATACCAAGATGTCTCTCGAAATTAGAGCCACCAATATTAATTAGTACTGATGTTTACCAATGACTTGGACTGACTTTTCGCCAATTCACTGGACTGCACCTAACACCTAAGTGCTCTGTGTTGTGCTTTGTCTTTTACTAACACATAGACTGGAACTATTATGTATCTTAGTTATACTCAGAGCTTTTACAACTCAATCTCGTCTCTTATTCTATATCGTCTAATACTACCGCCCGCTCCCTTTTTCCGCGGGACGTCGCCCACTCTCGTCTGTTCCTGCATATCACTGTTTCATCTGTCCTGATTTCATGCAGTCACATGGAACATGCAGTACATCAGAGATGTACTGATTCCTCATGTTCCAACACTCTGTTCATATACTACGGGCCTTACAACTGTCACTGTGACTGAACACACACTAGCAAACACCTAAACATTGTTTATTGAAGTATTTGAGACAACGGACCGATCATGAATCCGTAGGCCAATAAATTTTTTTTTAAAAAAAAAAAAAAAAACGAAATAGGAAATACGACTGTGGCAAGCAGCGACCACGAGCGAACCCAATAGACTGTTGAGTCTTACCATCTTGGAGAGAAATAAACCCATACACATAGAAGCATGTATAAATCCAAGTGAACGTCTCTTTAGTGAATGCCTCTCTAGTGAATGCTGTTTTTCTTGTAAGGTCAACTTTGCCAAGATTGGACGAGCAGTCTCCAGAAGACAATTCACCTAGCCTCAAATAGTCTATGTTAGAGTGTCAAATGGCCATTTGAAAAATACCTATGGCTAGTTCAACGGCCAGTTAATAGCCGTATCTGACGTCCCTTGGTACTTTGTCAGCCGCAATAAGTATTTTAAATTCCTTGACTGAGGTACCCAGTTGCTTATGCTCTGTTAGGCTTCTCGTATGGGAAGATGCGGAGCCTCACACTGAAACAATATTTGCCGGGCAAGCCAGAGGCCCCGAAGAAGATCCCGTGCAGTCGGCCACCGGATAACCTGCATGCCATGAAAGGACCATTTATCACTGCGTTTGTAATACCAAACCGCAAAAAAGCACGGGGGATTCTGGGACCAAATCCAACTTTACCATTGAAGAAACCCAAATATCCCGGGGTCATTGTTTGGTCAGTTACTGCAAAGTTGTTGTTCAAGGTGAACTCAACAGGATCAGCATTCAGGCCTCCAAAGCACAATAAACTCATCTTCACATCCCCTTCTTCATTGTAGTAGACATTGTGGAGTGGTACCAAAAGGCCTTTAATGTCAGCAAAAAAGGCCCATTTCCCGCAGGTCACTCCATTTGGGTTCCATGATCCATACTTCCTGATTCCAAGATCTCCAGATGCATCACCGACAGGTGCGTTTTGTGCATTGTGTCTAGGTAGAGGACCCACAGCAGAATTTGTTTCTCTGTCATAAGTCAAAAGGTAGATTTCCACCTCGACACATGATGGGTGATTCTTTTTGTAAACAATTATGCGGTAATTGTTGCTGCAGTGGTTTGGACAAGAATAGAAAGCGTAATTTGTAAGTCTCTCTCTCGCATCCAAGTCCAAAAACGTTGGAGGCATTTTACGTCCAAAGACAAAGCCATTGTTGCAAAACCCTACATTTCCTGGAAAGGGATTCCGTTCACTGGTAGCGTAGTTGATCCCTGGCTCAAGGTTGATCTCAACAGGAGTAAGCGAAGGATTTCCATAAGAGAATACACTTAAGGGAAAGTCATCTGTTCCATAAGATGTACAAGAAAGGGGCACAAAATTCCCATTTTCTTTGACAAAGAAGGCAAGTAAACGGGGAGGGTTGTGAGCCCGCGCAATCGCAGTGACAAGTAAGGCGGATATCAATTGGCTGGCTTTCATGGTGGCTTTTGATGTTCCTGACAAGAGGAAATGAGGTTCTTATAAAGTGCATCCGAGAAATAAAAAATTACTGGGCCTTTAAAAATACCATTCATGGATATATGCATTGTCTTGAAACAATAGTGATAACGATCTGTGGCATGGATACAACTGCATAGCTCTTTATTTTTTTTGCAGAATATGAGCCAATTGTATCGGCTAGAAGGGTAGGTTCTTGGAAAATACAACAAAGTAGGAAATCCGGAGCCAAGAATAAGTCTTCATGATTTTACCAAACCTAGTTCCCTCAAAACAACCCTCTACAAACTCATTATCAAAGCAATGAGTGATCACTTCTTTGAAATGTTTCTTAGACACTTAGTATCTTCTTTTCTGTATCAAAATCGACGAGACGGGAATATTTCTGGGTTGCAAGGCATGTTTTGGGATGAGTAGAAACAAGTCAAACAAGTTGAGCAAAGCACATAATGTCTTTGTTTATTATTGCTCATTGCACATTGGCATAACAATGTAGATATTGAACAGCATATAATCTCCGGAGATCATACCGATGGAATTAAGTGAAGAACATGGCCCCAGATCGGGCACTGTGTGCAGGACAAAGACGCGAACAGAGCCCCTTATTCAAAACGGAATTTGCTAGAGCTAAATATCTCATTTGCCGTATAATGCAAAGGAAATGTTTGAGTTTGATTCTGGATTTTGATCTCACAATCACGTAAAAGTACTTTTTTCTCGAACTTAAAAAAGCTTAGAATTTTTTGGATTCTCTTTTTTTTCCGTTTTTTAGGTGGACTATTTGGTGTATTAGTGAGTGAGTGGTAGTGGTTCGCGTTTAGCTGAGACCCTGCGAAACTGTGAATCAGACCTTGGCCAAGCAGTACCATACCTCGGTATGGCAACTCAAATTAGTTAGGTGGAGTTCTCATCTCCTCTTTTAATAAAATTCCTGTATCATAAAAAAATTTTTTTTTTTTTTTTTTTTTTTTTTGAAAATCTATCAGTGCATATACCCTTCTATGGGATTCAAGTCAACTAGACTAGACTATGGCATATAATCGATCCGTATAGCCGAATTTTTATAGTCATCAAACCAGTTTGAATCGTGTTTAAGCTGTACGGTTGTGTTTAATCTAGATTTACAGTAGTCACAACCATCCATCCTGAGCCATGCTCTCCTCTCCCCAATCTATGTGACTACTAATCTAGCAGAGAACAAGCACATAATAAAGAATACCGAATTTAGTCTAATTCAAATAATATTATACTCAGACTTTAATGTTGTAGGCAGCAGTAGTAAGCAAGTAGCGAGGTGAATAAGAGGTGTAGTAATTGAGAAGTGTAGAATCAGTGAATAAGAGGTGCAGTATCAGTGAATGAGAAGTGTAGCACAGGTGAAAAGAGGTGTAATATGTGGGGCTACAAATGAACAGGCTGAAATGTAGACTAATAGCATACGGGCAGATGAGTCCTTGAAAGTCAATTGGTGCAGTGGAGTATAATAGTCTATACAGTACAGTACAGTACACTGAAAGTATATGAGGATCAAAATTGTTAGATTCTGGTTACGTCCAGTACTCTGTTTTAGTGTGTTTTGTATGTTTATTCGTCGATGATTCCTCAAGGAGGAACCATCGCACCTTATATAGACTGGTCCGGCATAGAGGAATAGAGGTCGTATTGAGGGCCGAAGGCCGCTCAACATCTGATCGACCAGTGCAGGGTTTCAGCATCCACATGGGTAGTACCCTACCCATGGTGGGTCTAACATAGAGTCAATATTTACTATTATATTTTGACATAATATTGATTTTTTTCAAAGGGTTCAGAACTGGTTATTGCGTAGAGTTAGACAATGTGAAGTGGTAAGCTGATTTCTGTAGTATTACCCATAGAAAGTGCACCGAGACTTGTCCAACTTATACCAACTATCAAGAAACCTAAGTTGATTATTATTTGCTCGAACAAGGGACCTAAACTGGAGAAGTGGGTCCAAGAATATCGAGAAAAAAGCGAAGTCACATGACTATAGCAAAATGAACCCAACAGCATTCTTGGAAGCTGTTCAAAGGGCCGACTAGTTTTTGTTGTATCCTAATAATTTTCAGGGAATAAGACCTTATCTTCCACGCAAAAAATTCCCATATCCAAGGCCGCCATACCTTGACCGTCACGAAAAAAGCCCGACTTTCTCAGGCACGTGACCCCAAAGGTATAGTCCTCGAATAGTCTTAGTTTTTTGAAGGAGTACGAAAGTCCTTGAATAGTATTGGTCGTTGAATAATCCTAGTCGTTGAATAGTCTTAGTCCTTCAAAGTAATCTGATAATCCTTGATAGTCCTTAATAGTATCTCGATAGTTGTCTCCACATAGTCTTCATAGTCTTTTAGTTTCTGGATGGTCTTCAGTATTTTAGGTTTTGTATGGTCTTAAGTATTTTGGATTTTGAATGATCTTTAGTCTTTTGGATTTTCGAATTTATTTTGCCTTTAGCATTGATGGACCCACACATGACCTCTCTCTCGCGAACTTGTCTTTCAACCCAGATTCTATTTAACACGTGGATTTGAATGGAATGTGATGAATGATAGCTCATAATTATTCCTCTGGGTCTGACATATCAATCACTGCACTCTTCGTTTCTTTGTCGTAAGGCAAGAGGAAAATATCCACCTCGATGCAATATTGACTGGGCAAGTTCTTTGATTTGAATGCAATGGAGTGCATCACGTCATCCAACATCTGGCACGAGTAAAACGAACCATTGAGAACCCTCCTTCTATTACTGAAGTGCAACTTAGTGCGAGGCACAGTAGGACCAAAGACAAATATCGAGTCCTGAAAGCCAGCGTAGCCACTGTGGAATTTCTGGTTAGTATAGAGGGTGTGATTCTTGAAGGTGAATTCAGTAGGAACCATAGACGAGTCTCCATAAGAGAACATGCTCAAGTTAGACTTCAGCTTCTCATAGTTCCATCCAGAAAGAGGGTGGAACACGTCATCGAAATAGGCAAAGAACACCAAAGGCAATTTTGGTTTGGCTGGAAAGTCCAACCGTTTCTCGACATTTCTAACATTAGCCTCGTTGGAACCTGCACTAGTTTCAGCAGGAAAAGTAACAAAGGTCTTGGGAGACTTTGTTTCCTTATCGGATGACAAGAGGTAGAGTTCCACATCCACACAATTGGTCTTGGGGATGGAAGAGTTGCCATTGAAAATGCCGCGCACGTGACCATGGAAGATCTCACACGACTGCAAGGGAGTATTGGCAAGCTTCATTTCGGGGTCAAAGTCAAAGCGGGACCTGGGAGTATCGCCAGCAATACTAAGTAAGCCATCAGCAAAGCCCACCAGCTCAGGCCCCAAATAGTCGTATTTGAACACGAGCTGGTCTTGTAGGTATAAGGCCACGGGCTCAGGATAAGTATTTTCATGGGTCAACAAAATGGAGGTGTGGCCATCGTGTTCATAGATGGTTTCGGAGATCGGCAGGAGCGAGCCGTTGATTTTGGCAAAGAGCACCAATGGCTCAGTGGAGTTTGCCCACGCAGTAGTGGCAGCAAGTAGACCTGAGAAAAGCAAGCGGGAAGGAAACATTTGAAAACTGGAGCACCCGCAAAAACAAAGGCTAGGCGACCGGAGCGCCCTTTATAGGAGGGTCCAGAATCCGAAAGGAGCCCTCAGCCAATATCGATGGCAGTGACGCATGGTGTTTGGAACAATGGGGCACTCACTATGGGACATTCTTTGTTGAATACTCGTTTCCTGCATGCGCGCGGCCAAGACCGCTGTGTCGAGGACGCTAAGCCTCCTTGCAGCAAAGCAGCGGGCTGTTCAGTATGAGCCCTGGTGGTCTAGAATCGACTTCAAACACACGACAAAGCAGTCACCCCATGATGTGATTCCCAGAATTTATATAAAAACAGGGATATAGAAATGACTAGGAATTTAGTTAGTAGAAATAGAAATAAAAAACAGTGATTGTGTATAAATTAACAATAAGATATATGAATTAACAATAGGATATAGGAATTAACTACAGTAATTAACTACAGTAATCAACTACAATGATGTATATAATCAGAACAGTATTGATGAATTCTACTACATTGTAATCTTCACATCTACATTGTTCTTGATTTCCCCATTTGATTTGAACTCAATGTCAATTAAAATTCCATTTGTAATCTGTACAATTGTTGTGGTTCAGTGAAGTTTTGTTCAGTGGAATATTTGGTTTAGTAGGGTATTTGGTCCAGTAGTATATTGGTCCAGTGGTGCTTAGGCCTTGGTGGAGTGCGACAGACGCAGAGTCAGTTTGGACATGATCACCAATTTGCTCACCTAAAAATACCATTCTTCTTTAAACCGCCGCACCATGTAGGATCTACCATACATAAAAATACCAGACCCCTTTCCTCTATAATATTTATTTTATTAGTAGAGAGATGGATTGGACATACAAATGGGGATAGAAATGGGGATAGAAAAAAGGGGGATAGAAATGGGGATAGAAAAAAGGGGGATAGAAATGGATATAGAAATGGACATACAAATGGACTTTCAAACGGACTGCAATTGCAAGCCTTGGTGGGGTGAGTAATGCTCTGGGTTGGGTCACGGCGGAGACGCGTGGCGTATTCCTTCCATTGTTCTGTGGAGGCGCATTATCTTCTTGCGACGTGCACACACTTTAGCCGGGCGCGCGTGGCGACAGCCGTTTGTTTCAGCCTGGCCTGTGGTGCGGAGTGACCTGTCACGTGTCCATAGGCCTGCGCTCTCCACCATAAAAGCTCTCCCCCAACATTCAATATATGTTTGAGTATATCTTATTATGCAGGGATATGTAGGTTGTTCATTACAAGTCCAAGGTTTTAGATGGAGTGTGAGATTGCTGGAACCCTTCACCCGCAGCCACTCACGTGACTTTAGTCATGTGAAGGCTCACCCCAATATAAAAGGACAGGTTCCAGCTATTCTATAACACCACCAAAAATATATACACCACCAAAAATATATACACCACCAAAAAATTTATGAGCCACCAAAAATATATGAACCACCAAAAATATATGAACCACCAAAAGGAGGATATACCAAGATGTCTCCCGACGCCAGACCCACCAATATTAATTAGTGTAGTAGTACTGATGTTCACCAATGACTTGGACTGACTTCTTCACATGCCAGTACTCTGCACATACTACATCTCTGGTCTGCATGTAACACACTACTAAGTACCTTGATTGTGTACATGTCAATGAGTACTTAGCATGTGGGGAGTCAAGGTACTCCGTAGATGTGTTGTATGCGTTTAAGTGATGCACTATGTAGCAATTCACCCACCTCGCACCTCATTCTAGACTTTGGCCTTGTAAAGTACAACTTACTTATCCCTGTATATCAATATATACTGAAACATAAGTTGAAAGTACATGCTAGATACTCGTAGACACCAACTCTAATACTTATGATCTTATGAAACCATGGACAAGAAAATTGACTATGAAGTTATGGTGTGTTCCGAGGTATGTTCGACGTTTTCTGCTGTAACAGACAGAACAGCTTAGAGTTCATCTTATTGTCGACTGATAGGTGACCAATTAACAAAGGACAAAAATCGTATGAGGAGTCTCTTCCACCTGTCTCCTACTACTCCATACTTAAAACTCCCTGGTCCATACTCCACTTCAAGCACTCTACTTCTGACACTCTAATATTCTCTACTTCTGATGCTCTATTTCAAATAATTTACTTTGAGTACTATACCAGCACCCTTCTAGCATTCGACGTCTTTTCCCATACTTCTACTAGTCTACTTCTGACTCTACTTCTGACTCCACTTATTCTCCAACTTAGTATAGATGGAACAGAAGACGATTATATCTATGAACAGCATAAACGGCATAAGAAAACACAAATCTAGAGCTATATTTCAATATGATGGAATTAGTGTTGCGTACACACTTGACTTTATACTCTTGGTTAGGAGCACTGACCAAGACACGATTCAACTACTGTAAGCCAGCTGAAACTCCACTCCTCTACTTAATCTACTTCTCATCTTCTCATCTTCTCATCTTCTCATCTTCTCATCTTCTCTACTTAATCTACTTCTCATCTTCTCTACTTAGTCTACTCCCTCAACTCCCTCTAGCTCCTCCACTTCTATGCACTTCCACTTGTTGTATCTTGACTCTACTAACTACACCATCATCTGATGGTATGCCTAATATCAAGTGTATATAAAAACATGAATTCGCTTAAGAGATCCCAGTACCAATTTGAAAGTCACAAAGAGATACGTCAAAGTTCCCAGAACAAAGTCGCCAGTGCTGGAGTAGTGCCTGAACCAAAACAGGACCAAAAAAATAGTAGCTTCAGTGGTCATAACTTTTTTTTTTCATAGATCAGTGGACTTTTCAAGAGTTCCCACTTCAACAGCCACAGTAAGAGCCTCATTGCTTTTGGTTTTGTTGTTGGTAGAGTTTTCAGCCACAACTGAAGTGTTCAAGGCAGAAGGGGTTTCAGTCGCATTTCCAACCTTGGCATGACGTTCAGTCGCACTGGGTTTGGAGACTAAAGGTTGCAAAGTACCTCAGGTATTAAGGGAAGTTTCGGGAGTCCTTGGAACATTGAGAGATGTTTCGGAAATGTCTCAAATATTGGAAGCCTTAGTATCCACAGTGGATAATTTAGACACGGTGTCACTGTCTTCAGCGGAATCATCATCCAAATTAACGAAAAAGACTAATTGTTCCAGTTCAGAGTCATTAGCGGAAGAATCGGTGTCATTGCTGGAATCCATAGACACATTTTGAGCCAAAGTCTCATTTTGACCAGTGCTGGCATTCAAAGCCATAGCAACATTCTGAATCTCTGTCGTGTTTTGAGGCATAGTAATATTCTGAGGCACAGGGGAGGAGTTCATGTGTCCATCAATAGCTTGGTCGAGCTTGTTTTTCCGGTCCTTCTCTGGTTTCTACTTCCGATCATTCTTGTGCTTCTGTTTTGTATCCTGATCTGTCTGTGTTTGATGCGGAAGCTTTGGTTCTGGAACCTTGACATGACTCATTGGATCGTAGAGCTCACGCTTCCGAATATCCTCAAGGTCCTTAAATATCTTCCTCTCAAACTCCTTTTTTCTATCATCCTTTAACTTCTTCAACTGCTCTTCCGTGAGGTTCTTTTTTTCTTCAAAGTCCTTTTGCTTTTTGAGTTCCCTGTCCAGCTTCTTCCTTTTCTGTTCCCTTTGCGGTTCTTGCTCTCTTTCCAACTTGACTCTCTGCGCCTCCACATACTTATGCCTCCGTTCATCCTCTGCCGTTTTATTAAAGGCTCGAAAGAACACTTTCACTGGATAACAATAGTCAAAGTCGTTTCGGACGGTAATCACACGCACACCGGCTTTCACACTAAGGCAAGAGGAGAAATTGTGGTTTGAAACCCTCATATGGTCATCGAATTCCAATTGCTTCTGAGGAATAGTCGGCCCAAACATAAACGCATCTGCTTCAATACCAGCGTACCCTGGGGTCAATGAGCCGTTGTTGATAGCGTATCCGTTCAGTAAAACGAACTCATCTGGTGCAGCCAGTAAATTTCCATAGGAGAAGACACTGCGGTTTGCTTTAAATTCCTCAAAGATATGCCCCGAGAGAAGTATCAAAGAATCTTGGTCTTGCACATGAAAGGCAAAAGGAAATTGGGAAGTATTCGAGGCGATTTCGGTAGTTTCTCCTTCTTCTTCGAAGTGAAAAGTTCCGTTAGATGTGGAGTCAGGCGTTGTCTCAGACGCTACTTGAAATTGCCCCAGAAGTTCAGGAACAGGCGCCACATTAGGAACTTCATTAGGACCTCTCTTGAGGTCTCCTCTGGTTTCTCCTTGAGATGGTCCAGGAGATGGCTCAACAGGATCCCCAACCTTTGTGGGATCGTATTTCTTGAGGATACCCTTTGTTTTTCTATCATATGGAAAGATGTATACCTCCACAGGATGACACACTTCAGAGTTCAAATCGCCAGCAACAATCAGATGGTTCCGTTTCGGAGGATTATTGCACTCATTGAACATTTTATACTTGATCATTAAATCGTCATTCAAAGTAAAGCGGAATTTTATGAAACTTGGGCCCAACGCAAGACTCCCTCTCCAAATCCCCAAGAACATTTTAAATTCTACCCCTTGCTTAACAAGGTAACCGTTTTCTTGGTAGAACACAGCTGGTTCCATCCCGGGTAGCAAATAACAGAATTCACTCAATGCAAGACCAGCTTTGCAGCCAAGAACCGTGTAGTTGTTACCTTTTTTCACAAATAAAGCATATGGGTCATCGGACTGAGCCCACACAATCCTAGGTACAAGAAAAAGGAAGAATAAAAGATTGGGTAACATTGGCGATAGCTAGTGCTATGCAAGAGGACACTTGGCCTGTTATATATGTACATACGTATGTATATTTCCATGTACGTTTGAGTGCTGCAGAACCCAGTGATTGTAGGGTTATGCATTGTATTAGCTAACACAACCCATGGATCATTGAACAGTCTCTAATAAAATCAGAATGCCTGCATTTATTTCCGCCAGGGGGCCAAGCCAAGAGATCATCCATGGCGAAGTTTATCGTAGGTTTGGCCACATGCCTGAATACTTAGTAGTGAAGAAAGCCAAAAATAGTGGACTCAATTTGTTTTGATGTGATATTATTCCGCTGCCCAACTTTGCATAACGTGAATTCCGCTTTTGAGCTAACCCCTCGTTTTTTTCATCCTTTTTTGTTATTCTTTTTTTTTGTTTTTCTTTTTTTGTTGTGCCTTTTTTATTATTCCTTTATTGTTATTCCTTTTTTTTGTCTCTTTCTTTTTAGGACTTATCAATTTTAAAGGTCACGTCTTGGCCCTGAGGTCATGTGAGAACCACTGATTATGTTCTGGTGCATGGGACTAGAAAAGCATCCACATGTCAGAACCGATTGGGGCTGGGTTTGATCCGGGCTTATGTCCGATTATGCTCCCGAAGCTTACTTGGAGTGTCCGGTATGAAAGCTATCTTAGGTGATAAGTCTCAATTATGGTTTAATTACTATGGAAAAGAAACGGCCACGTGTCCATTTATAATGATCAAGCGATCACACTTTTTTTCTTAGCTGGTTAATATGGTTATGGAATTGCACAAACAATACTTAGGGACATCAATAATGGCAGGTGGAAATCCCGGGTGATACAGTGAACATTGCATTTGGAGAGGGTGTTCCGTAGGCCTCGTCCCTGCATGATTGCGCACGCATTATCGTTGCTCAGTGGTGCCATTTCTTGGAGTGGGTGTTCCCACGGCTCACATGCACATATTTCCAAAATTGGGTAGGTAAGGGAATAAAAGACAAATTATCAAACTCTGGAATCTCGTATGGCTGGGTTCTACCTTTGCTGTGCCATGTGTTTGGATATATACCCATTTTGCAGCCATTTGGCACGCACCTAGCACCCATTTTTCCCTTTGGATAGTGTTTGGGATATTTTTTGGGGCTCCAAAAGTGTAGGTCCATGTTACTAGTCAATTTGGTATATATACTGTGAACCCAGGACCAGACCTTAAGGCAGCTGGTATACTACGAAGACATATTCAGAAAAACCAAACAGTCTGGGATGAACGAAAGTTTCCAAAACCCATTTTGGTTCCAACTAAAGGGGAAATGCTTCAAAAGAGTAATGGACACCTTTTGAAAATTTTTAGGTGATGTTGACATTCTCCTGCTCATCAAAGAGCAGATCAAGTGATACCGTTAGCCATTTTGTGAACGAGTACTTAGCATGTACCGAGACGAGGTACTTCGTGGATATGTTGTATGCAGAACTGTGAAGTACTATTTGCAGGTTAAGAGTGGGTGAAGAGTTTTCACCCACCTCGACACATCTCGGACTTTGGTCTTGCATGGTACGATGTACATACCCCTGTATATTAATATATACTGAAATATAAGTTGACACATTTCGACTGATTCATGATGGAAAGTGTGAATGGAATTGTAGGCACATGTTTTTTTCCAGATGAGCTTTTATGTACTAGATTAGACGACATCGAATCTGTCCCATACCCTTCAGAAGGCGGGTTTAGTGCAGCACGTGACTAGTAATACTGTTATAATACTACACTACCGTATATGCAGTCTGAACTATTCCAGCCCGTTATAATCGGGAAAAATACCTCATTGCACATAAGCAAAATCCCCCTTTGAGTCTCGTACATACGTAGCCAGTTCTTGAATCCCAGTTAGTACGAATCGCAGACTATTACAGTCAAATAGTATGAGCCTGGTAGGTTGTAGGTGTAACAAGGAAATAAACACATATTCGAGAATGTTCCATATAGTATAATCACAAGAGCATCTGATCCGGAGATAAAATTCAAGGCAGGACACGACCTGAAATTTGGACAATAGATATTGTTTATGGGGGGTTATATGCAGGCCTGCGGTAATAATTGTAATATCCAGCGGATTTCAGCCAACGAGCAAAACAGAAAATATACGAAACCCAAAAGAGTCTTTTCGTACTTTAGGTAACTATTTTTTTTTTCAGTAGTAATAGAGGAGGGTGAGTTTGGGCAAGTAAAGGAGCACGACAAAATAATAGGCGCATTTTAATGTGCGCAGTCATCCCGCGGAGAACATCAAAAGATGGCCTTATCTACGCATACAATAGTGAGCACATAAAGGCAAGGAACAATTGACAGAGACCCATGACCAACAACTAGGAAATAATACTTGCATAGGAGATATCGGCAACCTAGAAAATATCGCAACACAAAATATTTTTTGGGTATCATATAATATTTATTTTGCACCAAGCCCAGATCTTATTTATGTATTTTTTATTTTTTTTTGTGTGGTTGTATAAAAATTATTTTCTGAGTGTAGTGTGCCAAAGACTGGTGATGAGTGTGGGTGAGTGTGGGTGAGTGTGGGTGCGTGTGGGTGTGGGTGAGGTGCATTGAGAAACGGTTGAATGTATTATACCAGTTAATGTATAATACTCACGGTCTTTCCATTCACTATGCTCACTCACAATCCCCCTTCACAATGCTCACACCCAATCCCCGTTCACAATGCTCACTCGCTCATCACTCACACCCATTGTGTACGGCGTAGGCACGGGAGCAGAGTTTGCAACAATAGCTGCGGGGTTTGCAACAATAGCTGCAGAGTTTGCAACAATAGCACCGGAGTCTAGCAACATGTACAGTGGATGGTTTGTATAGTGGACGGTTTGTATAGTGGACGGTTTGTATAGTGGATGGTTTGTATAGTGGACGGTTTGTATAGTGGACGGTTTGTAGACTGTACTGGATATAATTCGGATGTATGAGTAATACTTCCAAAAACTATTTCTTGCCTTTTTGAAACCACTTCGGGTCTAGCAAATATGCTTGTTTCAGCGAGAGACCTTTGAGAAAGGCTCACGGATGTTGAAGTCTAGAAATTTCTTCCAAATCATATGCTAAAAGGATAAATTCCGAAAGTTCTAGCTCTCTTAATTACAGTCATTTGTCTCAGGTTCAATGACACTCTTACCACATTACCTACTGAAAAGTTTCTTCCCCAAAAGCTGGAATACGGGTTAATAAAACGGGGGATTGGTTGAATCGACTGGTGATGAACTTTAACTTTTCAAAGTGTGGCTTGATTTTGGTCCCTTTGGATCTTGTGACTTTCCTCTACGTATTTCCCGTGGTTGGCATACGAGCAACTGGAAGAATTGTCCTCGTGTGAATATGCTAGAATGGGTATGATTCTCTGATTTTCCCTCACCTAGAAGAGTTCTCCAGATACTCTAATTTCGTATCTTGACATTTTTTTCATTTTTTTAGACCATTCCTATCAATGATACTTTCCTCTTTCCCTTTTCACTTTTCTCTTTTGCGTGAAGCATTACCATTGAATGCACCAAGGACTGGTGCTGAGAATGGGTACACCGTAGAGGCCGATCCAATTTAATAGTAAATCATTCACAGAGATCACTCCATAAATCCATGACTATAATAGGTAAAAAACCAGGGACACTTATCCCGACTAATTCAAAACCCCAAGCATTGTTTGTGGACTCAGCGTATCCTTCCTTCCAATATGTATTACTACTGTAACTTAACTCGTTCGAGACATTAGTCTACCACAAATGCTTTGACTATTAGTGGTGAAGTGACTTTGTAGAGTAGAGTTCGCAGAGTAGTGAATATAATTTGTAGAGTAGTGAGTGTAAAGGAGCATGTGCAGAACTATTTGTCCTGAGAGACGGAAAGAGTGAGTATGTTTAGAAATTATAGAGTGCAGGAAAAAAACGATCCAGCAAAGACCCAATACATTTATAAATGGAAAGTACTGTGTAGTGTAGTATAGTAGAACATGAAAGGCATATTAGTACATAGGAAAACACTAGGAAGTGGTACATTATGGTGGTATTTGTAGTGTGGGGTAGAGCATAGTAAGAAATAATAAAATAATAAGATCTAGTATACTAGAACACAGTCGTATATTGTTATGTTCTTTAATACATTTATGCCTTACTAATACTTTGCTCGTTGATGGTTCCTTAAACAAGGAACCGAAGTGGCGTATATAACTTTGAGAGAAACGTGTCACCGGAAAAACTCTCCACTAAAACAATGGTAAGGATTGTTCCAGAATATTCCAAAAGGACCAACGTGGTACTTCGTGAAGCGATGGGACACGGCGTTTGGAATGGCCATTGTTACAATCCGGCAGAGTAGGCTTCATGAACACATAGTAAGACATAATAAAATAATAAGATACAGTATACCAGAACACAGTCACATATGGTGTATTTGACATATAGATGGAAGTAAATCAGAAGACCGGGTACTCAGAAACCTAGTGCACTAGTGAAGAACTACCTTTATTGTTAGACCTACCATGGGTAGACACACTACCCATAGAGGTATCTTTCGAGCCTACGGATGCCAGTGACTCATCCAAGGAACCATAACCCGTGACTTGGCCTCATCGATTCACCTTACCTCGTGACATGGCGTTTAAGGGCCCTGTTTCACTCTCTGGTATTCACTGGCTAGCTATATAATTACTCGGATTCCCACTTATTGGGGATCCATCAACGAATAAACATAACTCCCAGTATTAGACGTATTCAAGAATCTTATATTAATTTAGAAATACTGGCTTCAAATGTTTTCCCTTACTTAACCACCATACATAATACCTATGCGTGAGTTTACTTTGCATAATAAAGCAGAGCACCCAGTTATACCAACCATGCGCACAACCAAGCATCAGACCAAGCCGCAATCGACTAATTTGTAAGACGAACACGAATAGATACATTTGAGTCCCCGCCCACCTGATTATGGCATAGTACTAGTCCATACTACCTTTGAAAGGTAAGTGGTTATACTCTAGAACCTAGTACCCAGTCGCTCAAGTTCCTATTACAGTGACTACTACAGTGACTATTACAGTGACTACTACAGTGGCTACTGCAATTTCTTAATTCCTACTACAGTTCTTAGGATTAGTGCACTGGTGGCTTACCCGACTTCATTTCCTCCACACTGTCATCTAAACTGAGAGATTGTACCATCCATCAACAACCAGATATCTAGACAAGCTCAACATTTTGAGCTGCATTGAGATCTTCCACTAAAAAGACGTCTTCTGTTTTCCTTCACAATTTAACTCCTGAGTATCAATAGATAGTCACACTTGGCCAGACTCTCGGGGTGCTTCTTACACTTGGTCACTGCAATATATAGCCATTTTGTGGTAAATCCACCGCGCTAAGAGTTTTTAATCTGGTAAAGAACCTTGAATAAACAAACAATGACCTTTACTTGGTATCTCCGATTTCCAATTAGCGTCGAATGTGTTTTCCAGTTTAAAAACGAGTGTAAAAATCAGGCTGACCAAACCAACGAAAACTCCCTGTTAGAATTAATATGCGACCTGAGGCTATAACCTGTAATCGCAAGGGTTATAAGCTTCTAACGGGCTTTTAAGTTAATCGGATCTTCCAGGAACGATGACCTACCGGGGGCTAAGTATTCTGAACGGCTACTATTAGTAGGAACTCGCCCGATCAGTCGTTATGGGTTACCTTAGTTCATTAAATGATAACTGTATTAGACTATAAGTATCTAAGATTAGGTATTGGAGTTCTCCCGTTCAAACTCTAGGGGACGTTGCCCATTTCTATTCTCAGTTGATCGACGACCGTTGGCCGTCGACTGAAATTGGATTTCAGTCAACTTAGGCACTATGCGTGACTGTAATACTGTACTTAGTCAAGTAGATTCCATGTCTAACACTCCCGGTTGCGGCCATACCAAGTGGAAAATACTGTTTCCCGTCCGATCAACGTTAGTCAAGCCACTTAGGGCCACAGTGAGTAATGCAGTGGGAGACCATGTGTGAAATTGTGGTGCTGCAATCTTTTTGCTAACACTACTAAGAGAATCATCTCAGGTTCATGTCTCTTTAAAGGCTCACTCCAGTGCTCGACTATCGTGTCTTTCAACAGTGTGTAGATTAAATTCTCAAGGAGAAAGCTCTGTGGAGGATACACCATATAGTAATTCCACATCCTAGTCATAAGGTTAGAAGGTTGAATCTGGAAATCCCAGTTTTGGCATGTGTGTTACATTTGAATATAAGCCGGGTAATATATGTGGGTGTGCATATAAGCCCGTGCCCCAAAGCTTACCACTACAATGCAACAATATCACCCTACGGAAGATTTTAGATCCAACAAATTAAAAGATGGGTATAAATAAGGTATCGAAAGAAACATCCAAGAGGCCAGATTATCTCTATGACCTCTCGGAGGTGTGCTCATCCTTGAACTCGAAAAACCTCCAGGTTGCAACAGAGCAGTTCCCTTAGTCCTTCAATACAAGCACCCAAGACCTTGGGTAATGCATTGGGGAGGGGGGATCCTGGAGGAGATTGATGCTTTGATAATAGAAATGGGAATTCCACATCTCTCACCGTGCATCTTATAGGACATCATTGGCGGAGCGCCAAGAGCCTCATAATATAGTCACTAGACTGAGCACTAGTCTAAGCACTAGTTTGAGGATTAGCCTGAGGATTAGCCTGGAGACTAACCTGAAGACTGGCTAAATCACTGGCCCCTAAATATCCCGGCTTCCATAGTTGAAGTAGCCGCACAAGCTGTAGACACAGTCACAGTGGCTGCGGTCGTAGCAGTAACAGTCCTCGTTGACTTTGCACACTTGACGTACTCGGTCACCGACACCGTGGTGGGGGCAAGGCCACAAGTCTTGTGGGAGTCGTGTGCCGGGTCGTCCAATTGCACATTTGGAGAGTTTCCTCTTGAAGGTTCACCAGTTCCCTTTCCACCAGTTCCATTTCCACCAGTTCCCTTTCCACCAGTTCCCTTTCCACCAGTTCCATTTCCACGAGCTCCATTTCCACCAGCTCCATTGAGTTTCATAGCATCACTTCCAAAGTTAGGTCGGGCGGGGGCATGAACTGTTGGCAAGCTTTCAGGAACATTAGAAGATCCAAGTGGCGTCTTAGAAACAGTAGATGCACCATGGTGATCATTGAAATCTTTAGGGACCCCATCTGGAGTCTGAGATCTATGGAGGTCACCATGATGATCCGTTGAATCCGTGGACTTGTCGATCAGAGCCTTAGAACCATCGGATACACCATTCTTATCCTGAGCTCCTTTGGAGGTATCAATTTCATCCTTAGAAATTTTGGAGCCACCGTGCTGATCCTCATGCTTATCGGAGACACTCTGCTGATTTTTAGAATCATCGGAGGTACCAGGAGGAGCACCAGAAATATTGTTTAGGTTGGGAGGCGGAGACTTAATCTGCTTGAACTTATTATCTTCCTCATTCTTAAGCTTTTTGGCATTTTTGTTCCGAGATGCTTCATCATCAGTTTCAGGGAAGATTCCAGACCTGTTGGGTTTGAAGTTATTCTTGGCAATGTTAGGATCAGAATTATTTTGTCCAGACGTGGCAGATTGATTTCCAAACTTGTTGTTTAAGTCAGTACTGCTTCCGATGTTTTTAGAGTCATTAGGATTTGTCTGAGCCCGAACATTGTCATTTTCATGGTTTCTTGCATTGTCAC
Organism: Metschnikowia sp. 01-655c1; assembly: GCA_002370185.1. Classification (NCBI taxonomy): domain Eukaryota; kingdom Fungi; phylum Ascomycota; class Pichiomycetes; order Serinales; family Metschnikowiaceae; genus Metschnikowia; species Metschnikowia sp. 01-655c1. The sequence continues at coordinate 32,512 of NKZO01001730.1, forward strand.
TTCTGGACGCTTCACCTTTTTCATCAGTATGATAGCTTCTGGAATCATCTTTGTCATCGGGAGACTGATTATTTCTAGAGTCATCTGTGTCATCGGGAGACTGATTATTTCTAGAGTCAGTTACCTGCGTGTTTCTTCCAGAATCGTTAGGTTTTATATTTGTGCCATCTTTCGCTTGTTCGTGTGCTTCTTTGGGCACCTGTTTCAACTCAGTAGTCTTATTATTCGCTTGAGACATAGGGTCAGTTAGAAACTTGGGAAGCAGAGCAATCATAGAACTCATATTGGAATCATCTTCGGTTTTCGAAGCCTTTTGAGGATCTAAATTGTCTCCAGACCTATGAGGCTTTGGTTTGGAAAGGTCCCTTCCATTTGGCTTCTCTCCTTTTTTAAGCAATTGGTCATGCGAGGTGTCGTCTTGGTCCTGATGCAATTTTTTCTCTTTAGACTTTTGGCCAATGGTTCCAGAATCTTCAGAAGGTTGTGTAAGGCCTGCATGGTTTTTTTGCAAGCCGTTTCTCCGGTTGTCAACATCAGAATCGGAAGTGGTTCCCACAGCCTGGTTGGGGTCGTGTTTGGGTTCGTTCTGCTTCATTTTTCCATTCGCACCCGTCTGCTTATTAACAGAACCGGGAATGGTTTCCACATCCCGGTTGGGGTCGTGTTTGGGTTCGTTTTGCTTCATTTTTCCATTCGCGCCCGTCCGCTTATTATCAAAACCGGAAATGGTTTCCGCATCCCGGTTGGGGTCGTGTTTGGGTTCGTTCTGTTTCATTTTTCCATTCGCACCCGTCTGCTTATTAACAGAACCGGGAATGGTTTCCACATCCCGGTTGGGGTCGTGTTTGGGTTCGTTTTGCTTCATTTTTCCATTCGCACCCGTTCGCTTATTATCAGAAGCGGAAATGGTTCCCACAGCCTGGTTGGGGTCGTGTTTGGGTTCTTTCTGCTTCATTTTTCCATTCGCACCCGTCCGCTTATTATCAAAACCGGAAATGGTTTCCACATCCCGGTTGGGGTCGTGTTTGGGTTCGTTCTGTTTCATTTTTCCATTCGCACCCGTCCGCTTATTATCAAAACCGGAAATGGTTTCCACATCCCGGTTGGGGTCGTGTTTGGGTTCGTTCTGTTTCATTTTTCCATTCGCACCCGTTCGCTTATTATCAGAAGCGGAAATGGTTGGCATAGCCTGGTTGGGGTCGTGTTTGGGTTCTTTCTGCTTCATTTTTCCATTCGCACCCGTCCGCTTATCATCAGAACCGGAAATGGTTTCCACATCCCGGTTGGGGCGGTGTTTGGGTTCGTTTTGCTTCATTTTTCCATTCGCACCCGTCCGCTTATTATCAGAACCGGGAATGGTTTCCACATCCCGGTTGGGGTCGTGTTTGGGTTCGTTCTGCTTCATTTTTCCATTCGCACCCGTCCGCTTATCATCATTGTTCTTTCCATTGCCCTTCGTAGCGTTCTCGTCTCCCAGTAATTCCAAATTTCTATAGTAGAGAAGGTCGTATTCACTGGTAGGCATGAGGTAGACGTCCACAGGCGTACATGAGTCACGTTTGTTGTAAGAAATATGGCGCAAGCCATTGGTACCCGGGCAAGAATAGAAGTCACGATTCATGACCTTGCGGTACTGACTTAAATATAATCTTGTGGGGCTTATTCGTTCACCGACAAACAAATAATTGTTGAGCAACCCCCAAGGTCCTGGAGTTTCTGTATCGTTGGTGGTAGTGGAGTTGTTTAATATGGTGAACACAGTAGGTCTTGCGTTCCTTCCATAGCCCATTACACTCATAGCCATAAGATCATGTGTATTCAGTTCGTCATCAACCTGGTCCCAACGCATATTGGTAAGTGGCATTAACATACCCATTGTTTCAACATAGTAACTCCAGTGCTTGATCCCATGAGGAAACTGAGGATTTTTCTGGATAACTGCTTTAAAATCCGCGCTTGCATGGTCTTTCCCTTTAGGTATCTTCAGGTTTTCCACAAGGTCGTGTGATATTTTAAACTTAAGAGGATATTTCTCTGTGCTGTAAGGCATGAGGTAGACGTCCACTAGATGACAGACCATATCCCTGGGTAAGACAGCAATAAACGTGTAAGTACCATCCTCACTCAAGCAAGACATGAGACTATGATTCAAGACTTTCCGGTTGCTATCCAATTCCAATTTTGGGCGGGAAATCCGTTCACCGAAATAAAATCCCGAATCATAGAATCCTGCATGCCCTGGAGTAGTTGTTTCGGGGGTCTTAGAGCTGTTATCACTCAGTATGTGAAACACAGCAGGCTTAGCATTGTGTATGGTGTTGACAGCAAACACACTCAAATTCACAAGGCCTATGTCACGACGGATATAGGTAAGTGGTACAAGCCAATCGCCTTGGGTAACAAAGTAGCCCCAATCTTTAATCCCATGAGGAAATATCTTATTTTCCCGAACAATTGCTTCGAAATCACGTTCTATAGTGGGGTCTCTCGTCCCCAACTCTTTCTTGACTTCACGACGTTTCCTTGGTTTTTGGTCCAAAGACAAGACGAAGACTTTAACGTTGACACAACCGGTCAACTCAGACATTGTGTTCTTTCGAAGAATATAAGGTGTAGGGTCTTTGCCTTTCTGGCATGAATAAAACGGACCTGAAATGCTATTATCATTAGCATCCAAAGAAACCACGACATCGGGACCCTCTCTAGCCTGCTCAAAACCTATAGGCCCATCTGTGGTCCCCTTAAGGTAGCCACTATTCTGTATATTGAGCGCCTCCAAACGTCCATTGTTGAGGTCGACTTTAATGATATCGACTTTATGGTCCTTATATGAGAGTGCCTTAAATGTGTTCTGAAACTTGACGGTCGTGAGTGGTAACATCTGGCCATTAATTTCGACAAATAATCCCTTTGACTCACTTGAATTATCAGGGCAACCTGGCTGACCTTTGGTACATCCAGACGTCATTCCTCCAAGAACCTCTCTCTTGACTAGCGGGAACATTTTCCGGTTATTCTTTTGGAAACGTCTTCCGTTATTTTCAAAATCATAGTCATCGCTTATTCCAAGGTCTTGTTCATTTGTACTTTGAATCAAATCCATTTCATCATCCTGAGAATCCATATCGGTCGCACCTAAATATTTTTCAGCAGACCGGGTTATGGAGTCATATGGTAAAAGGTAGATATCCACCTCGAAACAAGTTGCCGAAGGTACAGATACTTCACCTTGATAAATGCCACAGGAGTTGCTCTCGAAAAAGTCACACGAGTTAAACGGTCCATTCAAAAGTTTCATAGTACTATCAAACTTCATGGGAGTCTCAGGAACGTCAGGCCCAAAGCCAATCATACCGTTGGTAATCCCAGCAAACCCAGGGATGGGTGAGTTTTGGGTGACTAGGTTTCGACCTGAAAAGGTAAACTCCGTGGGAGTTTGAGTCGATAAACCATCAGATGGGACACAAAAGGGCGTGGGATGGTCAACGGCAGGGTTGCTAATAAGTGGCACTTCTTTTTCTCCAACCTTGGCGACAAACACTAAGGGCGAGTGCGGGTGTGCCCACACAGAGGTAGCACCAAAAGAGGCTAGGATCAACTTTGAGGGTTTCATGAAGCTGGAAATTTGTGAGGTGTTGAAAACAGGGGAATTTTCGTTGTTATATATACTCCAATCAGGGAACTCTAAATTTTTTCACATACGGCAGAATACTTCTGGGCACTTGGGTATTTTCTTGCATACAATGGTAATAATATCCGACTCTCTGGAAGCAAACCAATTAATCTCCTACTTTGCCTTAGCACGTGCATACGTCCTGTATTCGTGGGAACAAAACATTTCGTTTCGGGATGCTACATTAATGGAGAGGCCTTTTTTCAAGACAATGTTTTTTGCTACCTCATTGTGTCAAGCCAACTGGGTCAATTTCTCGAATATACGAATACACCCTATGAACAGCTATAAGAGCCAAGAGAGAGAGGACTAAAGAGGGCTAATGATGAGTTACACATGGATGATTACTAAGGCCGGATTGTAGTACTAAAAAGCAATGCAATTGGGATATAGCTCTCCGGCCCAAAGTCTGGATTCTTCCCAAGAGCAAAATTTTTCTTTTCTCCCAATGGAATGACCTGTTCTTTTCTTTTTCAAAATACCCATTGAATGATATATCAAAATATGTATTTTTCTTTTGAACAAAACACCCTTCCCAGACCCATAGCGTGTTTGACGACGCGCTTTTTTTGCAGAAATTCCTGGCCCACTTTATGAAGAATATACTATTCTGCGAATATTTTTGGAACACGAATTATCGGTTGCAGATCCCGTGGCTGCAAATGATTCCTCACATGCACATGCAAGTATGAGCTGTTCAATGGGGAATACCACCATACATGTGTCTTCAAGAGGGTTGGAATTCCAAAGGTATGAAATTGACTTATATTTGTTTTGTAGGCAGAAGAGTCCGATACTGGTACTCAAGTAATTCCAAAATTGGTAAAGATTGATTTTCTGGTCTACATGCAGGCCGCTCTAGAAGTTCTCTCCTATTGTTCGTTGAACCTTATATGTGTCGTCTAGGCCGACCACAGACGCGTCAGATCGAGGAACGTCAAGCAATGTAACAAAGAAGCCAGAACAAAGCCCCCATTGAAAAAGAAACTCATCTTTGATCTTTTACCCCTCCATAACTACGGTCTCTTTTTTTTTGGTATCTCCTCTACTTCCTTGGTAAATCAGTTAAATACCTCTGTTGGCAACGAATGTACCACTTTATACATGCGGGATTGATGTCGGGAGATCCGTAAAGAGCTATAGATTTTTGTTTGGTGGGTTTGGAAAGACTGTAGATGTCTATCGAAATGTTAACTGATCTCAGTTGACGTCACTGTCTATTGTACAATTTCCCGCAGGATTCGGTGATGTTAATTTCATTGATGCGGCTAACTTATTTTAACCCATTTGAAACAAGTCTCCCCGAATCAGGAATGGGATAGCGGGGAATTCGAGAATAAAAAAAATTTTACTGATTTCCTGTGCACTTTACCGTAAAGGAAAACAAAGGGTAAACCCGGGTGCTATATGCAGGCGCACTTTAACCGGCTATAGTAAAGGGAAAACTTTATACTTCCGTCGCTCCGGAGCCACTACACACGCTTGCTATACATGATTCTAAAACTCCCTATAACATTAATTTAACGACATTATATTCTACATTCCCCAACGGTATCTCCAAGTACCCCCAAGGTATTCCAGGAAATTCCAAGGTACGTTTTGTAGAGGTCAATTCAACCATACAGAGCTGCATAGCCGAAGGGCTTAAAGATGCCCAAACGATGGGCTGCGCGTTTGATAATTCCATTGAAGAGAACCCCTCTTCTATTGTGTGCCGAATAATTCACCTGATATATGTGGCATCGCCTTATTATAATGCCTAAAGCGAACATAATCGGAATATTCAGGAAAAATCCTATTATGTGGTCTTGCAAAAAAAATATGCCATTTCAGAGCTACGCGTATACGACATTTCAGAGCTACGCGTATACGACTTTCCAGAGCTACGCGTATACGACTTTCCAGAGCTACGCGTATACGACTTTCCAGAGCTACGCGTATACGACTTTCCAGAGCTACGCGTATACGACTTTCCAGAGCTACGCGTATACGACTTTCCAGAGCTACGCGTATACGACTTTCCAGAGCTACGCGTATACGACTTTCCAGAGCTACGCGTATACGACTTTCCAGAGCTACGCGTATACGACTTTCCAGAGCTACGCGTATACGACTTTCCAGAGCTACGCGTATACGACTTTCCAGAGCTACGCGTATACGACTTTCCAGAGCTACGCGTATACGACTTTCCAGAGCTACGCGTATACGACTTTCCAGAGCTACGCGTATACGACTTTCCAGAGCTACGCGTATACGACTTTCCAGAGCTACGCGTATACGACTTTCCAGAGCTACGCGTATACGACTTTCCAGAGCTACGCGTATACGACTTTCCAGAGCTACGCGTATACGACTTTCCAGAGCTACGCGTATACGACTTTCCAGAGCTACGCGTATACGACTTTCCAGAGCTACGCGTATACGACTTTCCAGAGCTACGCGTATACGACTTTCCAGAGCTACGCGTATACGACTTTCCAGAGCTACGCGTATACGACTTTCCAGAGCTACGCGTATACGACTTTCCAGAGCTACGCGTATACGACTTTCCAGAGCTACGCGTATACGACTTTCCAGAGCTACGCGTATACGAGATTCTAGAATCTGGGACTGCTCCTCATTGATGCTTCAAGTTTTGGAACGTGACGCCATGTACAAAGCACATAATAAGCTGCTATAATCTGACCATCATTTTAGAAGCCATTATAAGTGTTTACGAAATAATTTCTGGCATTACTATTAACCTCCCGGAATAGGAGTTCAAGATATTAGTTATGGCTCAATTACAAATCCTTTACTTCCGTAGTCAACACACTAATCTTATACTTGAGTATTTGACCTAGTAACCTAGTGTTGTGTTTGATTAAACAACCTTAATACAACTCCTCTTGCTGGTGAAGAAAAAGGCACTCTTGGACACTAGGACCAATCAGTCATGGGCTCATGACCGAAAGGTTGAACAGAATCTCTTTGTTCTGAGGCTCAGCACTCGGATTAGTGAGTCTACCAAAGTTAAACATTGTATTTCGGAGTCAGTATTTTCTCCAAGGTATTATCGTACATACTAATAACCACGCATTTGAGCCTTGGACTAGACCCTCTGAAATTCTCTAACAATACAGCTCCCCAAATTCGTACGTGACGCGATAATGAATCCATAACTTTCATTGGTCGAAACGCATGGCGTCATTGGCCAGACCTAGGAAGAGAAGATTTTTCATCACTGAATAATGATGCATGCATCTCCATAAAAAATCATTTCGTATCGTCCGAGGAGCTGAAAATTTTTTCAATGGACGTGCTACTCACATATGGGCCGATACGAATGAAAGATGAATGAAAGAGTTCAGGATTTATGACTTAATTGTTCTATTGACTCTTTCTCTGTATACTCGGGACCCACATGTCAGTGTCAAAACCCATTTAGAAATTGCATACACCAATGTGGTTATTAATCTTGTGAATGTATGCTTGTTGAGGATTGGAACACATTAATACCCTCGGTAGTTTTTGGGGTGCGTAATATGCCCAGTTCAGTTTACAATCTAGCCCAAACTCTTTACCCTTTTCAGACTCATTGTAATCTACTCTTTTCGTCTTGAGTGGTGGTCATGCTTCCCCCTATTGTCACGTTTTATTGCGCTGCACCTTTATGTATCCTATTGTCTTTTATTGTAGTCACGTGATTTTCATTGACTCCGTTTATTTCCAGCATAAGCCAGGCTAGTCTCTAGAATTCTACCTTACATTTCCATCGGAAAACTCCGGTAACCCCAAAAAACAAAGAAAAACTTGGTCCATTTCACGGACTATTCTAGACTACGAAAAGCTTATTTTTGAGCACTCAATATTTCCATAGTGTCGTGGACTCCAAACCAAACTTTGAAATTGCGAACCTAACCGAGGGATTTTTACCTATTGACGTTTCAATTGATGCTTATCTAGAACAGCTCCCTCTTCCATAAAGCTTACTTGGGGTGACAACTATAGATAGACAAGTATAGATAGACAAGTATAGATAGACAAGTATAGATGATACTGAAGCTGCCACCTACATACCAGATACTATCATTCAGCCAGTGAGCATTTCTGTATAGTCAGTTTCAACATCCTGTTTGCTTGGGTCATGCTTCAGCATCTCCTCTCTGGAAATGATATCCTCTGAAACTAGCTCAAAATTGTGGTTTCCTGGATTGTCTGCACCACCTGTTCGTGTACGCTTTTTGGAATATACACCAACTATAATGGGTTTCTTGAGGTGGCCCTAGGAGCCATAGTTCAATACCTTTGAGTTATCCTTACGTGTTTTTCCCAGCTAAAACGGGTATAGCTTTCCATCCATACATCGTTTTGAATGTTGAAGTGGCCCTTTTTAATGGATGAAAAACGACAACACAGGGTTTTTGATGGGAACACACAGGCAAATTCAACTCCACTAAGGTTGTCTGGAAGGAATCATCTGGACCAGAAATTTGTGGGGGTATGCCCGTTTTAATAGTGGGAAGCCAATTTGATTGACCCATTATGATAGAGTTTCTACATATTGGTTTAGGAGCCAGAAACGTTGGTTGATTTGAATACATTGCAGACAAACTGGGGGCCATCCGAAAGAGAAAACTAAATAAGTGAGCCAAATTGTTACAATTGACTGAAATGAATACGAACCTTGAGGATTCAAAGCTAAAGGAATACTTTGCAATTGGTCTATTCTACCATGGGTGCCTCTGCTGTCATATTATACTTCTACCTCCAGATGAACATTTTGACGGGCAGTATCCATTTCTTTACCTAGTTCTTCGGTCTTAAACAAGGAGGTGCCCTTTTCATATTGACCAGAAAGTCCATCCATAAATATGAGGTGAAAACTGGTTATGGAAATCAAGGGCAGTTACCTTCACTTCACATTAAAGGTTACATTTGAAACCTCGGGTCTTGTAGCCCTCAAATATTGTTTGTTGTTCCTTTTTGAGTCCAGTTGCCTTTTTGAGTCCCGTTGCCTTTCCTTAGACCTCATTTTTGAAAACTCTCAAACTGCAGAAATACTTAAGGTCTTCTTGGTTGAACCTCATCGTATTATCTTAGGATTCATTTAGTGTGCTTTCTTAAGTGTGTTCAATAGCACTTTCTGTGTACTACACTGATAAGTATATGATAATAGCGTAATTTTGCTTTAAGGGCAGACCAACATGAGTGCATAATATCCAAGTTACCGTAACTGTTAGATCCACTACACTACCTATAGAGACATTATGAATCATACTATGTCCGATTCCAACATTGGCCACGGCAAACGCCGTATCACGGCTTTCCGCCATCTTAGCTCTTAGCGCATCGGTGGCCCTTTTGGAATATTCTAGAACTATTCTTACTATTGTTCTAGTGGAGAGTTTTCCCCCACGTTTATCTCAAAGTTATATAAGCCACTATGGTTCCTCTCTTTGAGGAACTATCAACGAGCAAAGTATTAGTAAGGCATAAATGTATTAAAGAACGTAACAGTAATTGGCTTCTGGGGCCAATGGAGAGCAATTTAGAGGATTATGAGCGGCCAGACTGGCCTTGTATGCAGTCTCCCTTAAAAGAATGGGTGCAGATATTATATATTCCACTCTGTAGATATGGAAGGGTATTTATTGGAGACTTTGGGAAGCAAATAAATACGAAAGGTGCTTTATTTATTGAAATTCATTGAAACAAGTGCCCACTAGTTAGTCCACTAATACACCTGTACACCACAATGTTCGGGTCTTGCTGGAAGCCTAGTTCTTGTGTATAGGAAATACTTTACAGAGCTGTAGTAACACAATGAAATTATTGAACTGGTACCTCGACTTAAATCGAGCCATTCCCGAAGTTTGGACAGTTATTAAAAGTTTGCTGGTTATATGCAGGTGTGCACTGTGAAAAAGAATCAGTCCAGGTTTTCAGTAAACATCAGTACCTCTACACTAGTTAATATTGGTTAGTTTGGAGTTGGGAGACACCCTGGTATGTTCACCCCCAGTTGATATATATATATATATTGGTGGCTTTATAAAATAGCAGAAGCTTGTCCTTTTATATTGAAGTGAGCCTTCACATGACCAAAGTCACGTGAGTGACCGCGATCTCAGAGAAACAGCAAGAGCTATTCTCTCGACACAATCCATAAGTTTGGAGTTTAGCTCAGGTACACCGGAAGAGACACCGTTCCTTCAATACACTACCCGTTTGATTTCATGTGGTTCAAAAGAATGCACTAACCAACGTTGGGCTAATTTGCTACTCGAGGAAGTCGTACAATAGCGGTCAGATCTTGTTAGATTCTTGAATACGTCTAATACTGGGAGTTATGTTCATTCGTTGATGGATCCCCAATATGTGGGATCCGAGTAATTATATAGCTAGCCAGTGAATATCAGAGAGTGAAGCAGGGTGGTTAAACGCCATGTCAAGAGGTAAGGTGAATCGATGAGGCCAAGTCACGGGTTATGGTGCCTTGGATGAGGCACTGGCATTCGTAGGCTCGAAAGATACCTCTATGGGTATTGTGTTTCTCCATGGTAGGTCTAACAGATCTTTTCTGGATTGAATATGTGGGGAGAAGGAACTAAAGGCCAGATTCCTAGGATCCTGTGGTTACAATAACCACTTAAAGAAGCCTTTTTTTAAAAACCAAAATCGAAACTACACAAATTATTTTGCAAAAGCTGAGTTGGTCCAATTACTTAAAAGTCATAGTGGCACTAATGGTTTCATCAGTCGCACCCCCATGCGCACCTACTTTGAATGCGTGGGTGCAAATCAATCAATACCGGTAACAGAAAATACCACCCATGGTCAACAGAGCAGTGTACCGTGGCTGCTTTTAGTTTTGCTAGAACAGATACTAACTATATCATTTAGAAGCATCAGGTCGAGTATAGGCTCGCTACTGTCAGCGGCCAAGTACTTCTCTACGTCTTTCAGCCAATCATTCAGAACAGGCGTAAACTTAGGCTGGATCTCCTCTTCTTCCCCAAGTAATTCAGGTTCGTCAACGAGTTTTTTCACAGGCAAGAAGTAGATGACAACGATGTCACAAAGCTGACCATCAACTACTTTTTTCTCTCCAACAAAGTATTCAGAGCTACCAATCCACTGCGCACATGCGTAAAACTCAACATTCTTTATCCATCTTTTGAAATGAACTAAAAATTTAAAAGGATTTTTTGTTTCTCCGCTAACCAATAATCCATCAGAAAAAAATAGCGGTCGATAATTATTATCCCATTTCATGAAGATATAATTTTCTTTTGACACGAAACTCTCTTTGTTTAGCAACAGCTGATCCTTGGTGTCATATATAAACTTTCTTTTATTCTCTTGTGCCATAGGAACGCTTTTGAGAGGATAGAAGAAATTTTCGTCCCTGGCAACTAAAACATAAGACGAATCGGCCCAAACAGTGGCTACCAAAAACGAGATGAGAATTAATTGAAACGCTTTCATAATTTTTGTAAAGGAATCTTGGCTTTAACTTTGGCTTTAACTCTCACTTTACCAACGTTTTTGTTTTTTTGTTTTGTTTTTTTGTCGTCCTTTGACTCCAAAAAATTGGGATTTGGAAGTTTTCAGGAACGAAAATTGCTTGCCCCTTTATAGACCGCCTAATGTCGCGTTTAACCCATCAAAAACGGACTAATAATGAGACTCATTGTCTCCGAAACAACGCAAAGTGTAATTTCAGGTATATATGCGGCCCACTGGAGGCAAAGTCACTGTCAACAGAAACTTGGGCTTTCTTGAACAATGCGAGAATTGAGTATTGCCTCGGGTGCATCCCAACCAAGATTAAGGGTCCTATCCAGGATTATCTTTTAATTTTTTAGTTGGTTAATCATACCTAAAAACTCTACTTTTTTCAAAATACCCACTAGTCAGTTCCTCCTCTTGTTCAATAGTTCATTGGTCAAAGTAATGGTGGTTCACCAATTATTCGGACCAAGCTCCACCAGACTAGGTGCTTAAAGACAGTCGAAAGATTAGGTTCCAGATGTCATGTTCATAATTACACCATCATGATAACATATACAAAGATGTGGCATATACAAAGATGTGGCATTGACTAAGATAGTGATGCTGACGGATGCATTATTCTTGTATGCACGCCTATCGTTACCTCTGAAGAATCAAAACATGCCTGATTCCTTGGGGCTTGACCTGATTTATCTCTTCATTTTCTCTGTTTATTTTGGTGTAGCCTTTTTTACCACAGAAAAAATTGATATCATAGACAAAGCAGCTAAGAAGCTCAGGTCGAGCACTGGTGTTTGGGTCGCATAGAACACCCCCTCATATGTGCCGCCGGGGACTGTAGCCATGGAAGTAAAAAGATTTTATTTTTCCGCTCTCGATCGGGTTAGAGTTGCGGATTTGTTGAAGGTTCCGTCTTGCCCATACACTATTATTGGATCTACTCCGTGCAAGCGTGCATACGCCAGAATGAATGTACAATGCCCCAGCTGCTTGATGTCTTGATGGAGCTATGCCAAGAAAAATTGGTTAAGGGACTGGAATCTAATTAGGCTGAAGCAAAACCCCTCTTCAGAAATTAACTCCGGCCTACTTTGCTCTGTATGGAGGACCTATTGTTGAATACTGAAAGTGAGGGCCAAAGTTGAGTGGGGTCTTGGGGTTGTGTGTAGACTTTGTTCCTCCAATTATATTTCAATGGGACGCACAGAGCGGTTATTTCCTGGAGCAATATTCTTCTGGCCTAAACAGCTGCTTCGCCATGCCTTGGAGTGCTGGTAAAGGTGGTATGAATGTACCGTTCTGCATATAGCCCCAAATTCCGAGTCCCTTACAAATATTACATGATTTCCCCCGCAAAAAATTATAATTGTGGAGGTGTCATGGTTAGGTGCAGGTTAATTGACTGCCCGGTACCCTTATATTATTATTAGCCGCACAGGTGCACACCTAATAGTCAACACCACAGCTGTACACTACATAACTAACACATAAATTAGACACTGAACACGACAGAAACTGAATATGCAAAAAGAGGTATTTGGGTAAAATCATGACTCCAGAAAACCCCGGGGGCTTGTTTTCACGTATTTTATCTCGGTTTTGTATTTTTAAGAGTGTTTGTTTTGCCCAGTAATAATGTGTGGGTCATGGTTCGCATTTTGTCGAGACTCAGCCAAAGTGAGAAGACTTCCAATTAGTACCACCCAATTATTTTCAACAAATAAGTTTCCTCAATCTAGTTTCTTTAATTCCAGAATTCTCAGTTTCTATCAAAAAATTTGTACTCTTCTGCCATCTCCAGGTAGTGTAATTTCACCTTTCAGTACACCTCAGTACGTCGCAGTACATCGCAGTACGTCGCAGTACGTCGCAGTACATCGCAATACGTCAGTACCTCGCAGTACCTCACAGTACCTCACCGTCCTCAATTTATTGCTCGACAGAACACATCCTAATCACCATAATTCTACAGTCTAAAGTATTCCAACAATTACACATACTTGACTCTTCAATACTCTGACCACTTCTTCATTCGTTTGCATTTTGCCGTTTGCATTCTATAGTACTACAATGCATAGTTAGGGCCACCATACCATTAGCACTACCTTCACAACACACACCCCAATGTCGTAATGTTTGGCTATATTGTTTTTGTTCAGTTTTGGTTGTGTTATTTTCAAAAGGAAAGAGCCCGAGAATTTTATTCAAACCAGTCCTATATGTACAATATGTAGTGTACTATGGTGTCTTGTGTGTTGGTACGTTCTAAGGCACTCCACTATTTTCCACTGGTACTCTCCAAAGGCCACGTTGGTTTCATTGACTAGCAATTTCCTCATTTTTTGACTGACGTTCCATCGATACTTTCTGGTACCTTCTTTGATGGTGGTTCACTCTGGTGTCCTGGCTCTTCTAGACCAAAGACTGTCACATCAGTATAGAAAATTGAGACCTTAAGAGGCGGCCTGGCCAATTATCCCAAATGAAAACTCGTGTCAATAAATGTGCCTTAACTGAACCCTATTCTGAGCCTGGAATCCTAGTCTGACGTCATTTGCCTGTACTGCTAGAATAGCTCCACTACTCCAGACCATCAGAGGGTCTACTCCAAGAACTAAGGATCTACTCTAGAAACTAGGGGTCTACTATAGAAAAGGTCTACTCGAAAATGTCTACTCTGGAAACAAAGTACATTCATTAAGCCAGAGGTAAACCCCATTAGTTACTAGAGCTGGACCCCTATATAAACCTTTCTTCTGAATCATCAAGGTTATATTAGACTCTGGCTCTGACACTCTGACACTTCCGAGACACATTACAAAGATGGATTTCACAAACGCCCCTCTATGGTCGGGGATTTCGTCTCCCTGTTATAAGGCATGAAGTAAACGTCAACCTCCGTACACGACCCAAAGATATTGGTGTAGTAAAAAAAGCTCAAGGTAGTGTTCTTGCCCTGTCACGAGTAAAACTGAGTATTTCTGACCTTCATTTCACCATCGATGTCAAACTGGTAATACGGCGTCAGCATGTCAAACGCAAACCCCACGCCGTAGAACCCTGCATACCCTGGGGTGGCCGTTTGCGATGTATGAGCAAATCCATTTTGGATGGTGAATTCCACCGCCTCATCATGGACTCGCGAATTTGTGAGTACCTGGACTTTCTTACCAAAGGGGCCATCAAACACTCCGGTGAGAGGTATATACATATCCTCTTTTTTTTTGAAAAAAAAGGCATATAGATAGTGTGAGTGGTCCCATATATTATGGACTTCAGACCAGAGGCGCAAACTAGGTGCTGCCATGACTGAGTTAGCTTTGTATAGATTTTTGAAGGATACCTATGAGAATACATATCAGGATATATATGAGAATATATATGAGGATGTTTGGGAGTGCTAATTGGAGCCTGAGAAATCATGTTCTTATATACCCCAGTCTAGAACCCCACACTCTAATCATATCCTTGGGGCGAGGCATTTTTGGGAACAATAGGTTCTGACCCTTACAATGTACTAATACATTTGCCTTCCTGCATCCATGGAGCCAAGAGTTTAGTGCCACAAACCTTGGCCCCTTGTAGTTAACCAATTGGGTTAATTGATTGAATGATTGGTCAGTATTTAAACACAGATAGTTTTTGGTTGGGCAAAATTCCTGACTTGGCTGCTGACTTGGCCCAATTGGTAAAATGACAGGTGTTGTCCATCCATAATATTATTGTTACAACGTCTAGAGTTCTTGTGCCCATATTTACTGATCCCTAAGTGTTATTTGTATTTCATTGCACATTTTTTCAGTGTAAAATAGGTCTTTGACTACCAAAATAATCTACCGTCGATTGTTGAAACTCTGTTTTACACTAAGTTACTGTACGTCATCCGAATTACCAGTACTTAATCATACTTCTATTAGGACTTCCTAACTGATTATTTACTGGGTCTGCAGCGGAGCAAGTGTCAAGCTAAACGTGGTCATGGCCGTAAAACCTACATCTCTATAATTTTACATGCCGAACCAGTTGTAATAATGAATAGCTGATTCTGCCTAGAGCTCTTGTTGCAGTCGTACCATATGATCGTGTATGAAGGAGTTGGACTTTTTGTACTTACGTTTACGTTCACGTTCACGTGGCTCAATTTCCTATTGGTTCCCTTATTTTGATTGCCATGTGTCTAGTGGATCGGATTCTAATAAATGAGAAAAGATTATGGAGCTGGTTACGAGCCCTGTGCCGCTATTCTCAGAGTCTCCTAGTACTAATGTAATCACATACTACGATCGTGCAGTACTAAAGATATTAGTATGATATAGCACTAAATGCTTATAGCACTTATCATATAGTCTGAACCTGATATAAACCAGGACCATGGGATATTAGGATGGGTGTATCGTAGTGGCTGCAAAAAGCCGCACGCGAGTGAATAGGTGCAGTCCATTGCCATAGAGTTACTCCAGGCTGACAATATTCTTGAGTGTCCTAGGCAATCCAAACAATTATTAAAAGTGGTTCTGCATGTAGTAGTTGCCACCACACCTTCTCATCCTGGTTAAATATTCAGGAAAAGAGTTTTATGACTGGCCCATTTTCACCTCCAACACCAAGTCTTATAGTACTAATATGATAAAAGAACCAGTAATTAGGATATATGGAACGAGGAGCCAAAGAAGACCATGGTCACGTGATCACCTTTACCTCCCTCTGATTTCACTTTGTCCGATCTAAGTCTTTTCTTAATGTGAGTTCAGTTCTCGAAAGTAAGGTTAGTAATGAATGAGAGGCAGTTAACAGGGCAGAACATGATATACACTAGAACACTGGATTATAAAAAAAAAGGAATGGCTGGAAGGGAGTCGGGCAGTTAAATAACCACCTCGAGGCCAAGAAAAAGCTTGGCGGGCTCATCACAAAAAATTTTCCATTGTTTAATGAACTCTCCCTTGATGGTATATGCAAACCACCCATTGTTTTACAATTCCGTTAACCTGGCAGTTTTATTGGTTATCAAAAGTGGAATTTGATATGGTTGGAATTAATTGGATTTGAGAAGAGTTATAAATATTGAATTTGAGTATAGAAAGGGGAAGGGGTTTGAAGTTGGATATTGGGGTTAGTCCAGTTTTTATATAGTGGAGGATGTGAGTGCGAAGTGACGAGGCTCACTTGGGGGAACAATAGAAACCGCGCGCCGTGCGCAATCCACCTCTAATTTTTAGAACTTATTGAGTAAAGCCGTGGTATAGAAAAAAGCAGACTTCTATTGGGTTATCGGGAAAAGTTCTGTATGAGATGGTTTTTTGGATAAGGTAATATTAAGAGGAACTGTGGGGTTTATCAAAATAGCTGGACCTGCTGGTCATTTATACCTCTTCAACTTGTCACCTTTGGGTTTCCTAAGCCAACTTTAGGGGTGAACCTACTACCATTAGGGGTGAACCTACTACCATTAGGGGTGAATCTACTACCATTAGGGGTGAACGTGCCTTTTTTTTTGATGAGAATCTTCAACTTTCATCGGTCCTGAGAACCTCTATTGGGAGTTTCCAATGGCTTTGCCTTCCCATCAACTTGGATGGACTTTGAAGCAAAAACAATTGTTGAATTTTACACAAGGCAGAAAAGACTGGCCGAAACAATGCATCCAAATCCTCAAACCAAGACTACATGTTTACCGGACTAGTATTTGGCACGGTATATGTGTTCAGGATGCCCATCATGGGTATGTATGATGTGCCCTATGGAAACCAGTCTGTGGACACGTTTGTTGAGCAGTTCAAATAGCAGTTGTCTTAACCTGTCTAGCAGTATTTCCCATGATGTGTTGTACTTCTTTGGCAGCATGGTATACTTTTCTCCGGATTATCAGAAATCTTTTGTTTAGTGAGCTAGGGCTAACTCTGATTGAGTTGCTATGATGCTCTGTGGCCCTAAAACATACTGTGCCTAGGATTTGAAGGGTCTTTCATGGTGTCTTGACTGATCCGTATCTTGTTAAGTGCCGTACTTGTGTGACTCCAAGCCGTTTAAGTCCCGGGTGTTCAAACCTGTGGTAATGTGGTATGTATTATTCAAACCGGATGATAATTCTTTGTTGATCATGGCTTGAGTCTGTTCTTGTCACTCTAGCAATAAGCCCATCAAGGTGTTTCTGATGAAGCCAAATCTTATTTTAATTCTGGATGTTCATAGCTTGGTTTAGTTCACATCAATCAGATAGAGAACGAAAATCCGCTTTGGCAACGTTCATCATTTGGACACTCATTGATCCACCTCATTCATTGAGTATCCACCTCAGTGATTGAGTATCCACCTCATTCATTCAGTATCCATCTCAGTGATTGAGTGTCCGTCTCAGTAATTGAGTATCACATCAACACCCTCACTACTCATTCCTCCCTACTATTTCCACTACACTGATACAATACTAATTACTATCACCAGACACAATACTATTTACCAAAACGCCATTTCACCCCTCTTTACATGGTCACATAACCCCTAATAAATAGACACAATAGAATTAAAGCTTTAATAAGAATTGAAATAGGATCAAAATAGATTAGAATCAAGTAAGTTGGAATAGAAGTAATTAGAACAGAAATTATTTGTAGTAGTTAGTGTGTAGTGAGTGAGTAGTAAGAGTGAAGAGTGAGTGTCCGTTAAGGGCGTTTTCTCAATCCTAGAAATGGTATGGCTTGCACTCAGCCTCGTTACTAGAATCTACTCAAACAAAGTACTCACTTCTAGGGATTATATGAATTCCCAACAATAGCTAGCTCAATATGTGGAGTATAATTTGGAAAGACCAGAAGCAGACTAAATTTAGATGGTAGAGTATTCAGTGGTTCAAAGTGTCAGGTAACCAGTAATAAAAACAGGTAACGGTCAGGTGTTCAGTGACCAAATGCTGGAAATAGTATGTGATCTGGGGCTTTAGCCAGTAATTATAATGGATCCAAGCTTCTAACGGCTCCTTAATAAGTGGTCTCTCCGGAACCTATAGTCAAGTTGTTTGAGTCTGATCATCTACTGTCATCTGAGTATTCTGACCATCTACTGTTTTTTAGGTATTCCGATCAGCTACTGTTTTCTGGATACTCTGATGGACTACTGCATGGATTGAGTGACTAGCTGAAAACGATAAAGGGAGGCAAAGCTTTATAGCAGGAAGTTGTCTGACCCGGGGGAACATCTACTGTATTTTGGGTAGTGGCCCTCTTACCATGATTCAGTGCTACATTATCACCAGCCATATATCACTAGATCATATTAGACTAATCAGTATCTTAACAGTGCTAGTATGCAGGTATCTTAAGTGGCTCTTTATGCCATTGTAATTGGTATGGTATTGAGTGAACAGAATGGAGTCTCTAGAAAACAAAGCTTTCAGGAGTACAGAGCTTTCAGGAGTACAGATTACGAGAGACTGCGACACTTACTGGATATACACGGTCTTAGAGTATACACTAGTAAGAGCCACAACGACTTTAGCCTAGACGAAATAGGAGATAAAAAAAATACCCTTCACACCATTAAAACACGGCTTGCTAAGAACCATATTCATGGCTTTGGACTCAAACTCAGGTTTGAACATGACCTTAAGTGAGTGAGGAATCTGTTAAGGACCAAGTCTGTTTTCTCTTGTTGTTTGTTCAAGCAATTTGGTTTTCTGGCCTCTAATCCCTCAGCCGCTTCAAAACTGGCTATAGTGAAAGATTTGAATTTGTTTTTACTCCCTTCCAGAGGGCAGATGTAGGGAATTTTCTTTGCAATCTCATCTATGACCTTGTCACCATGGTCTGAGACAGTGAGTAGGTCTAGTATAGAAGATGGTAGTCCGGGAGAGCAGATCCATGAATACCAGATCACTAGTAGATAATACTGATGATCATGACAGTAGTATTACCAGTATACTTGTTAGACCACCGTAGAGGGCTGGACCCATAGAGTATTATGAGGAATATTCCAGCTGATCCTAACAATGGCCATTTGACAAACAATCCTGGGTCACACAACTAACTCTCCAGCCCCACAAGTAATTCTCGGCCCACACCGTGGTCCCATGGTAAGACCCCTGACTTATGAGCCCACGTCCATCCTCAAAACGTTATATAAGTAGCTCCTTTCCTCCTTCAGAAATCATCAATGCATACAATAACTTACCACACGTATAAAAAATCCAACAATTACCAACCAGTACATTATTGCTAGACTCTTGGTACATTTGATACCTAATAGTTACTGTTTTCGTTGATGGTTCCTTGAAGAGAATTCGGGGCCCTAAATCGGGCTACCTAAATAGTTTATGACGGAGCCAGCCGACACAGTCTTGCTGTTGTCTAGCTCAGTGGCCGATCATATTAAAGGGGCTATTTCCAAAGAGGCTATGTCGGGCTGGCTGCCAACTGACCGGTAATCGTATGCTCAATAGCGGATTGGTCGTGCAAGACCCATATCCAATCTACCTGTGAGTATATTAGTATATTCTAGTAGTTGAAGATCAAAATAGATGAGTAGTATAGAGAATCAGTATAGAGAATCAGTATAGAATGGTAGACGCACGCGCGTTGATTGTTGATATCCGACTCTGGAGATAAATCTCTTATACACCGGATACCTGCATCCAAACACCCCATTCATCAGATCCGTTCCCCCATTCTTCCATTTTCCCGATGCAAATCACTCCTTGACGAGACACTAAAGTAGTCAGGAGTGCATGGTACTCATGGCTTATTTTTGACACCCTTCGGCAACACATGTGGCCATAGATCGTGGGCCCCAGCCAGTAAGCAAATAAGACCCACTTTGAGGCGGGTTGGGGATACTTCAAATGGGTTAATTTCAGGCGTTCTTTTTGTGGGGTACTTTCTATGGAGTCACAAACACCTAATCAAAAAATTCATGTTTAAACTCTATGTCGGGGTGGAATTGAATCGAGGAGTATGGTGTGACCATGGACGCGCATGCACACAGTGTCGCTCGATGCATATGCACCGTCAAAGTGCTCGTCTACGAACAAGCCCCATTTAAACTTTGGCTTGAGCGGCCTCGTCTAAGATAATTGGAAGTATAGTTGGTATGAGTTTATACAGGAACCAGGCCAAAATTAAGGAGAGCCAAAATTAAAATGCCACTAAAATATTTAGTCAAAGTATTAAGGACCACCGTACATAAGCCGTATCATCTGTATCAGTCACAACACAAGTAACTAAGGTAATGTTCTGTGTCAAGACTAATTGGGACAAATAAATCTTCTCAATGCAACCGAAAAGATGGCCTGAACAATAGATAACCTGCTCAAGGAAGAAGAAGAATAGGAACCGGGAGGTGAAAAAGAATGAAAAGTGCCTGGCAGTGCGCGGGCTCGTAACGCAGGCCGACAATCCCCATTATTCTCTGCTCCCCTCTTCTCGGTCTTTGATTCCATATACAGAAAAAAAACGCCCGTTTTAGCGTTTCCACCACAATACTGATATCACCCAAAATACCCACAATACCCACAATACGTACACACAATACGTACACACAATACTACCTACTATTCATAGCATTGACGGTGGACTGACTTCGCACACAATGCATAACTCCACGTCCAATGGCCTCCTCCCCCACGAACACAAAACCCCACACCGTCCAACTATATAAACCTGGGAATCCCCCCTCTATCCTCTCCTACTTTCTATATCATTATCAACCCTCTTTTTCCTTCCCTCTTCACTCGCTACTCATTATGAAACTCTCTCTCTTGACTCTCGCTCTTCTTCCTGCAGCATACGCCGCACCTTCGCAGCCAAATGCTACGCAGAACAAACAAATCGTGGAGGCCATTGGTGAAATGACCAACAACTTGCTTCTTGACACCGAGAAGTTTGCGCAGATGAACGGCATGTTGTTGGAGGACATGGTGACTGTTCCTGGAGTTACGGTTAAGTCGACCAACCAGAAGCGCATGGAAAAACGTGCTTGGACTGATTACCTTCCCTTGGTCAAGAGCCTCACCAAGAACGTTTTGATGGGCGTGGGCCAGGTTTTGAACGTGACTGGTTTTGCCGAGGTGGCCAATGTCATCCAAGTAATTGGTGGTTTCTTGTGATTTAGGATCCATTCATTTTGATTGAAATGTCGTTGTGACTATTTAATATCAATAAATTTATACCAATCATAAATGCGCTTGTATGCACGATGGCTGTTTTTCGTAGCTGTTATAGTAACAAATGTATAGCCTTAGAGCTCTTATATTGGTCACAGCCATTTCTTGGGCTTTAGGAAGGTGAATTAAACTGCAAATACAGTTTATATGTTTTGTCACGTGACTCGATTACCTGAATAGGCAGGACCGCGGCCGGAATAGCCATTTCCAGGGCTTATATGCAGTTCCGACCTATTGACTCAGGTCGTTTCATCCTCCCTCCAAAAAATTATTTTCAAAATTTTGAAAATAATATCGATTATTCGGAAACACAAGACTATCAATTGTTCTTGAGAACCTCGAGGCTGGGGTGTGGGACTCACTAGGGAAGGTGTACGTTTTGAATGTTCATGTCACGTGACCATTCCGAGGGTCCCACCACTTCGCCATATTTCCATATAAAAATCAATATTAGGATTTAACAACCCCAGTTGAAGTATCACTTTGACTCATATAAACAGAATGTTCAGCTCAATGGTAGTTCCTAGTAAACATCCGTACATCTCGTGATATACCCATTGAGTTTTATGATTTTCTGAAACATTACCTCACTCATAGTTATATTTGAGTAGTATACCCATTGATGAATAAATGCATTCATATATGTTTATGAAAAACCAATTCAACGAAAAGCCAGTTACTTCAATAAATAAGTATTATAGTACCTATTAAAAGAGAACATCTGGATTTCTGGGATACCAAGTCACCAAGTCCTGTGTTCAAAAACTCCTCAGATTCTTTCTAAAGGTTCTGGAAGTTCTTAAAGGTTTATCGGCTGGGTATAGATTTTGGGTGGTGCACGCCCAAAGGAATAGATGCAGATCTGGTAGTAATGCGGGCCTAAAAACTCCTGCTAGGACTGCTTTTCCTCATACTTAAGATAATAAAAAAGTACAGATCAAGCAAATGTTGAGAAACAGGAGCCTCGGCTCCATGTTTCCTTGGGACCGGGGTCACTCACGTGACTGTGGTCGTGTGAAGACTCACCCCAATACAAAAGGACAAGTTCCCGCTATTTTATAACACCACCAAATATATATATAAACTGAGGGAGGACATAACAAGATGTCTCCCGACACCAGACCCACCAATATTAACTAGTGTAGAGGTACTGATGTTTACTGAGGACCTAGACTGATTCTCAATAGCAAAAAGCTTTGTAAGACCTAGACAATAATGTGCAGGTAGTCAATTCACAACTTCAACGTATCCTTTTCATCATTATTTATATGTTAATGTTAGATCCACCATAGGCCTTGTCTACAGAGGTATCATGAAGCCTAGTCTGTCCGATCGTAACAATGGCCAGGCCATCATTTTACGAAGTACTATTATGGGCGTGATACGGAATTTTCAGCCATCCTAGTGGATTCTGAAATGACCATCATTGCACTACCATTGTTCTAGTGGAGAGTTTTTCGATGCCACGTTTCTCTCAAAGTTATATAAGCCACTTCGGTTCCTCTCATCGAGGAACAATCAACGAACATAGTTTTAGTAAGGCATAGACAGCCATTGTTATTGTCCAATACACTACTCCAAACTACACTACTATTATTACTATATCTTGGTCTACCATTACCAGGGTACTAAAAATTGCCACTACTCTCTGCTGTATACGACTAATGAAGACACTGCCACGGTATATTATATAATATAGTCAGAAGGACAATCAGTATACTATTCTAATCTTTCTGTGGGACTCCAATTACTTGGCTACTTCTTTGTTTTTCTGCAACATTTATATGTATGGTAGATCCACTGTCCATTTATTAGTCTAGCATTTTTTCTTGGCTGTGACGAATGATGACCCTGGGTATCCAACGTATCATATTTTAACCTTGGTGTAGAGTATCTTTCAAACTCAGTGAGTACACAGTTAGATAACAGATATATATCTCCACATTGTCAGACCCTAATCACTTCTTAACGGACCACTATTAAGAAAATACACCTAGCTACTCATTGTTAAATCCACCATAGGTCCTGCCTATAGGGGTATTATGAACCCTACTCTGTCCGATCCTAATAATGGTCATTGCAAATGCCGTGTCAATATTCTAGACCAATCTTTATCATTGGTGTACAGGAGAGTTGGACATAACTGAACGTGGCCACCAGAGACTATCTAGAGACTAGACCATCTCCAGCTACAGTCTAGTCTACAGTCTACAGTCTAGTCTACAGTCTAGTCTACAGTCTAGTCTACAGTCTACAGTCTACAGGTACCATCCAGAGCTACTCTCTACAGGTTTCACCCAGAACTCTTTTTTATAGCTGCCATCCAGAGCTACTCACAGCTACTAACACTCAATATATTGTTTATTGAGATTATGCTAACGATAATTTTTAGGAAATGGGTCCGAGTTCGTTACAGAACTACCATACCAGAGCCATATGCACTCTTCTCTACACCACTACTCTAAATTCAATACCTACTACTAAAACCTTTACTTGTACTCCAGGACTGACACCGGTAGATCTTAACTAAGGCTTCAATATAAAGTGTAGATATAGTCGTTTTCTCTCAAAGTCATATGGGCCGCTCTCTCAAAGTATATTTTAGTATATATTATTATACAGGAATATGTAAATTGTACCTTACAAGACCAAAGTCTTAAGACGGGGCGCAGCCACGTTTGATAGTTATTCACTCGTCTATGACCTGCACATAGTATAGCACTGGCCTGTATACAACCCACTACGTAGTACCTTGACTCCGTGTGTTGACACGCTCCGCTTCCTCTTCTTGTGGAAGGATCAAACATAGTTTTAGTAAGGCATAAGCGTATCAAAGAACATAACACTCATACTATTATTCACTTCTAGGTATTGTCTGCCAAGCTAGTAAATTCATGTTAGTCCCTTCTGCGAATTGTCTGCAGATCACTCAATCCGAGTCACCTCTACGATTTTTTCTTGTGACAGAACCTTCGATTTCAGAACCAAGGATGATCATCAATAATTATTATAACATTACTTTTACTCATTTTTCTCCTGTTGGTAAGGCGTTGTCCTAATACCTTCAATATCCCTGAACTCTTAGAATCTCCCTTCGTATATCCTTTAACAGTTGCAATGCGGTCATAGCCATACCCTTACCTGATCCAAGAATACCATAGTGAATAATATGGTCCAATATTATGGTCCATTACTATAGTCAATAATACTATATTCCTATAATATGGTCTAATAAAATCATCAATATCATTGAGTGCACCAAGGATAGGTCTGTGAGGATACCCAACAGAGCATTCCCACCATAACATAATCCCATTTCAAAACCCACTTTACCATGGTTTAGTAATGTATGTGTTCCAATTAGGATACACCCATCTTTAGGGTCACTGCGGTCCAAAGAGTACCTGAAATGGTGTCTGGAATGTCTGGAGTGTCTGGAGTATCTGGAGTAGTGTCAGCTTTACACTTATGACGGTTCAGGTAAAAGAAGTATCATGGCTCCTGTGGCCTTATTGTATGGCAGAAGATGTAACTGCACCTCAAGACACTTTTTGGAGGGAATTTGAGAAGGACCATTGAAGATGTAGCGTTCCATGGCCTTGAAATCCAGATTCTCCTGTTCCTCCTGTTCCTCCTGTTCCTCCTGTTCCTCCTGTTCCTCCTGTTCCTCCTGTTCCTCCTGTTCCTCCAGGGCTTCCAGTGCTCTGTCCACCTCACAAGAGTAATAATTACTAT
Organism: Metschnikowia sp. 01-655c1; assembly: GCA_002370185.1. Classification (NCBI taxonomy): domain Eukaryota; kingdom Fungi; phylum Ascomycota; class Pichiomycetes; order Serinales; family Metschnikowiaceae; genus Metschnikowia; species Metschnikowia sp. 01-655c1. The sequence goes on from NKZO01001730.1 coordinate 57,570, forward strand.
TGACAACCCTGGTGCCGTCCAAAATTAAGTGGGTGGGCTTATCTGTGGGTCCAAACACCACCAAGCCATCGTATATCCCCACAAACCCAGGGGTCGCTGTGTCTATAGTAACGGCCACGTCGTCTAGTATGGTAACGTCCACGAGCTGAAGACACTCCTTGCCATAGGCCAAAACACTCACCCTGACGCCGTTTTCTTCGTGGAGCGTAGGGACGAGTGGAATATAGGACTCATTGATCTTGACAAAAAAGGACAATGCCTCCTGACAATCGGCTCAAGCTGTATCACCAACGAGAAAAATGGAGATAAGGTGATACGTATTCATGTAGCAGAATGAAGCCAAAAGGACTCTTAAGAATCATAGAAACCTGGTAGAAACGTTGATAGAAACGCTGGTAGAAAAACTCGTAGAAAAACTCTTAGAAAAGGGCTCTTAAAATGTGGGAAGAAACAGAGTTGCACCTAGACACAGGAGTGTTTTAAAAATGTTTTCAACGAATTCTTTAGGGAAAACACGGATATACAGTGTTTTTCAAAACTATTCGAACCAGCGCAACAAAATGTTTCGTACCCCTTCACACAGTCTTTCGAACCAAATAGCGTAATGTTTCATATCAGTCTTCATTAGAATTCAATATTCTGAAATCTTAAATCTGGATAATTGCTTCATATGTACTGCATTTGGGAGTCTTGCAGTACCAGTCAAGGGTCAAAACGGACGGAACATTGAATGGGTGCAACCCCCGGAATTGGCTCTAGCGAAAACCCAAAACACCCGTACACCCGGCTACCTCAGCAGAAAAAGGCCCAACGCAAATGACCGTTTTTTCATGTTATGGAAAGAAGAGTGGGTTTGGTGGAATCCTGGAATTCCGGACTTTACAATGCATATTTTTCTAGTTGAAAAGGTTTTGGTGGTGGCCTTTTAAAGGTGCCGTGATCTTTATGGTCACGTGACCAGCGTTAAGTTCCGGTCTCGTGCTTCTTTCCACTAATACCAAAACCACTACACCATAAATTGGCCAAATATTCAAGGAGAATCTTAATCTGGTAAAAACCGGATGCTCTAAAACAGAATTTCCCGCGCTGGTTTGGATAGTTTGAAAAAACACTGTATGCACTACNGCGCTGGTTTGGATAGTTTGAAAAAACACTGTATGCACTACATTTGGGAGACATTTGGGAGTGTTGCAGTACCAATCAAGGGTCAAAACGGACGGAACTGAAGTGGAAGAGGTACGATACTTTTTGAATTATTGGTTTGTTTAAATTTGTTAGTATGGTTTGAATCGTTTTATTTCGCAGGTTTGAATAGTTTTGAAAAACACTGTATATGGTGGCCACATTTGGTTTGGTATGGGTAGCCCGGTGGGCAAATTTATGCTGCTCAATTTACGCTTCTCTGAATTGCCCAAATCAACCCTTGCACATAAACAAAAACACAACCCGTGATGAATCACGCACCCTGTTATTTTTGTTTCTTTGGTTCCCTATATTTTTCTATACCACGTGTAATCCTGATCCGTAAGTAGCCTGAGTTTCGTGTTTCGTGTTTCGTGTTTCGTGTTTCGTGTTGTTGGTAGGTTGTCATGTCGCGATGCTTGATGTTATGATGTAGCGAAACTATGATTTTTATTGTAAAGAATCAATCCATTTAGTAAATATCAGTACCTCTCCACTAATGAACATTGGTGGGTCTGGTGAGATTGGGGATGATCTTGCTTGTAAGTTTCTTTGATTACCGGGAGTTGTGTACCCCGGAAGTTGTGTACCGGAAGTCGTGTACCGGTAGTCGTGTGCAGGACATTCAGTACACCGGACATTCGGTACACCGGAGGTTCTGTACATTTATTGAATCACCACTCCTCTCAATGGACCACAGTAATGCTATAATACACTACTACTACACTATAATACACTACTACTACACTATAATACACTACTACTACACTATAATACACTACTACTACACTA
>NKZO01001731.1:0-20000 GCA_002370185.1 Metschnikowia sp. 01-655c1
ACTACTACTACACTACACTACTACTACTACACTACACTACACTACTACTACTACACTACACTACTACTACTACACTACACTACTACTTGTTGAGAGTTTGCATAGACTCTCTGGTAAGTTGGAATTGTTATGACATTGGCCTCCAATAACTCTCTCAAGTATGGTGTTTCAGGGTTCATCTTAGGTCACTTATATTCTTCTCTAAACTAGATATCAGTGAACTCTACTGACTACTGACTAATTACTACTGACTAATTACTACTGACTAATTACTACTGACTAATTACTACTTACTACTTACTACTTACTACTGAATAGTGACTACTGACTACTACTCCTTCTTCTGCCTACTACTACTGACTACTACCCTGACTACTGACTACTATTAGTGGCTAAGTGGCATCTAACCTTAATGAACGGTTCACTTCTTTCTAAATCCAACTCTACTTCCCCTCTCTTCCTCTCCAACTCAGTAAACTTGCACTTCTTTAAATCCCGAATTTCTAAGTTTTGTACTCTACTCTGAGTAGTTCCTTTTAGCATAAGTATTAGCATAAATATAAGTAGTACTATAGGGAGTTGGTAAGTGATATTTACTGCTACTATTAGTAACTTGTGTTAGTTTATGCTGTTAGTGACTAGTGGTGACCAGCAGCAGTAGTATTGTATAGTAGTCTTGTATAGTAGTCTTGTATAGTAGTCTTGTATAGTAGTCTTGTATAGTAGTCTTGTATAGTAGTCTTGTATAGTAGTCTTGTATAGTAGTCTTGTATAGTAGTCTTGTATAGTAGTCTTGTATAGTAGTCTTGTATAGTAGTCTTGTATAGTAGTCTTGTATAGTAGTCTTGTATAGTAGTCTTGTATAGTAGTCTTGTATAGTAGTCTTGTATAGTAGTCTTGTATAGTAGTCTTGTATAGTAGTCTTGTATAGTAGTCTTGTATAGTAGTCTTGTATAGTAGTCTTGTATAGTAGTCTTGTATAGTAGTCTTGTATAGTAGTCTTGTATAGTAGTCTTGTATAGTAGTCTTGTATAGTAGTCTTGTATAGTAGTCTTGTATAGTAGTCTTGTATAGTAGTCTTGTATAGTAGTCTTGTATAGTAGTCTTGTATAGTAGTCTTGTATAGTAGTCTTGTATAGTAGTAGTAGTAGTAGTAGTGTTGTGGTAACCAGACACATCAAATAAGGAAGGTGAATGGATGAGTCATTGGCATTCGTAGGCTCGAAAGATACCTCTATGGGTAGTGTGTCTACCATGGTAGGTCTAATAGTATAACAGTATCATTATAGGGTATATTTGATTATAATGGTCACGTATGTTCAATATTTATGTTAGAATCAAAGGAAACTAGAACCAGTGTTAGAACTAGAGATGGATGGAGATGGATGCGAGGAGTACCAGAACGAGACAAGCCTATAGCACTAGCACCACTGGACGATCATCAATGTAGAGCCTAGAGACTGAGCTGACTGCACCAGTGACCAGTCCACTTGCCAGTAGAGCTAGAGCTAGTACAGGACTAGTAGACCTAGAGTCAGTAACCCAGTAGAGGCACTAGATCCAGTAGACCTAGTAGAGTCAGTAGTGTCTGTGACCAAGTACAGTCAGTAGAAGCATGGAGCCTGGAACTTGACTGGACAGACCTCGGTTCAATCTGACTAGGCTTGAAAAACCTCACTCACTGAAAAGGCTTTCTTAATATGCCCATGAATCGACAATCTCCACGTGATCCAGCGACGAAATGGGCTCCACGTGCACAAGATTCTCCGACACCATGTCGCTTTCCGAGGACAAGATGTCTGAGTCTGACACGGAGCTTGCACTTTCCGACACTGACCCGCAGCTGCTCAAGATATCAAACTCCAGGATCGAAGACAGCGCCTCGAGATGGGCGTGTCCTTCATCCTCGTGCACCACTCCACTCCTCACGTTCTTCTCCATCAACAACCGCTCCACTTGGTCACGGTCACAGTTGGGGAAATAGACCCGAACCACTCGTTCGGCTTGCACATACTTCAAGGGCAACTCGCCGAGTTCGCTGAGTCTTGCGAGGTCTGTTTGCAAGTCCGCCACGTGACGCTCAAAGCGTTTAAGGTTATCCATCATTTCTTGAAGGATATCAGCATGGAGAATCGTTGCAGACGGAATGAAAAGCTTGGGTTCAAGAGAAAATTCAACATAGCACCCAGCACAGTTAGGAGCCCGCGCCAAGTCCATCACGATATTATGGAACTTTTCCGTTAACAGCACATTGAGCCGGATATATTCTGGCATACTGTTCCGAATAGCGGTGGAGACGAGGCTTCTCTTCAGGTTGGAGAAACTCTCCTCGTGGATTCCCACCTTCTTTTTTATGAGCTCTGTTAGCGTGGGAGCCCTGTAGAACGAGCTGAACAGTTTCAGCCGGAACTGCGAGCGGTGGGAGAAAGTGTGGATCTGGTTCGGGCGCCATTTCCACTGGTTAAAGCTACATCTGTGTGTAGAGAACCCCCGGTGGAATTGGCCCTGGAAAAAAGGCCGTTGGAAGAACCCACCCTTGAAGAACTGGCTCTTGAAGAACTGGCTCTTGAAGAACCGGCTCTGGAAAAACTGGCTTTGCGAGTGGTTCTGCGAATAAAACCGGACTTGGAATTGACTCTGGAATTTTTGGAAGTTGTGGAATGTCAGGAACTGGTTCTGCACAATTCGGGATCCCTGGCACCGACTCACATTGCCATATTGAGGAGCCGTCAAGCGAGGCCTAGACCCACGGCCCACGGGGACTCGCTGAGGAACCGGCGTCCGGTCCAAATTGCGCAAACTCTCCTGGAGTTCCTGGAGAGCCTGGCGGATGCGGTTGCTGATGTTACGCCGGAGCGCTGCCAAGTTACGTAATGCCGGCATCTTGAGGACTGAATTGAGGACTGAACTGAGGACTTAACTGAGGACTTAACTGAGGACTTAACTGGCCAGACCTAAAGATGATCAGATCTAAAAATGATCACAAGTAGAAAACGATCAGAGGTAGAAATGATCAGAAAAAAAAACGATCAAACGTAGAGACTAGGATGCTGTTTGAGAACGAGGTGGGACTTGACGATCTTATTGAAGATTCAAGTCAGGATCTTAGTTTTTGAAACAAAAAACACGACAAGTTCAAAACCAAGTCTGGCTGTAGTGAAGATCGAGATAAGTTGAATTTCCTGTTCCAGGTGTTTCAGGCTATTCCAGACTGTAGACGAGCCAAATTGACGATCTGACCGTAACTTTGGATTCAGGGCAGTTTCGAATTTCCTGCAAGATCCAAGAAATCACTTGGTATCGTTTCAGGCTATTTACAGCACACCAAGAACGATCTGGCGCCGAGAGAAACAGAAGAAACGTAGATGACGTAATGGAACAAACGAACCAATGAAGTAATGAAGTAATGAACCAATGGGGACTGGGTGCAGAAACAGGCTCACAACCTTGGCTGGATTCGGAGGATTCGGAGGGTCGTAAAAACGGAGCAAAATGATTGGATGGAAATAGCCGAATTGGGCTGCCAAGACGTGGAAGAATAGAGGGATAGGGGTGAGTGCGTGGAGCGAAAGCATGACCGGGATCCGGGGGTGATGCGCGCGCCGCCAGACCCGGGGTTTTGGGTCCGGATGGGTTGTATGCAGGCCCCGCGCCGCAGCACCTCCACATCCGTACATCCCCATACACCAGTACTTTTTTTTTAAGCCAGTACAACTCCGGGAGACACCTGTTCTTTTTAAACCCGTACATCTCGGATACTTGTTCTTCATAAACCCGTACATCCCCGGACACCTGTTCTTTTCAAACCCGTACAATCACACCCGTACACCTCCACTCTATTCAGAATTCTGTTCACCACTCCTAGGATTAGTTTTTTTTAGTAAGCTGAAGTAAGGGAGGGATACATGTATGTTGCATGCATATGTTTCACATCAGCACATGTTTCATATCAGTGCATGTGTCAGTAGATGCAGGGATGCATGGCCCAGTATATATAACAGCGTAGATCCCCTTGGTCAGACTCCAATTCTCAGGAATTGGATTTAGGGTTCCATGTATGAGGTTCAAATCCTGATGAACTAATTTTGTGTTATTGTGAAAATGCTTGAAAGTACTTGGAGTATTAGGAGTACTTGGAGTATTGCCTATACCAATCAAGTGTAATTAGAATGGTTCGGTGATTCTTGGGACGTGACCAGAAGTGCTATTATGTTCTTAAGTACATTCATGCCCAATCGAAATCATATTCGTTGATAATTTCAGGAAGAGGAATCGGCCGTACCTAAATACTCTGCAGGAGAGCAATCCGTAGTAACGGCGAACCAAAAGGGGGGTAGTAAAAGTGAGAAATAAGGAATTTGGACTACCAAATATTTTTGGTCATAGCGTATATGACTTTGAATTACTACTCACTACTCCTCATACACTATAATAGGCCAGTCAGCCTAGTGGGCCATGATAATCAATTGTGTCTCAAAGTAGTCACTAGGACGTCACTACTGTACTAAGAGTCAATCGTGCTCTTAACAAGTCTAGTATGGTATGGTATATGCTAGTATAGTCTGTGTCACTATAGTGTCTCAGTTAGTACTTGGACAGATACTAAGACTTACTTGACAAGGTGCTAAGACAAGTACTAGAATAAGCACTAACTACTTACTTGGATAATGTAGTGGAACGGGTGTAGATTATAAAAGGAGTGTGAATAGGGAGTAGAGGGCGTATCACGTCATATGCACTAATAGAAATACACGAGTAAAGACAGTATAGCGTATATATTCTGTAGGAGCTTATGACTAGAGTAGTCCAGAGTGTAGGGTATAGGTATGTGCTATAGTGTAGTACATGCCATAGTGTACTATATGCCATAGTGTAGTGCCATATTGTAGTGCCATAGTGTAGTGCCATAGTGTAGTGCCATAGTGAGTACATGCCATGAATGGTTTAGTGAGATATCATATCTCTGACTTTAAGCCAAGTCCTTGGTCTTAAGGTCACACACCCGAAAGGCTCGATCGCCACTAGTTAACTTTTCACAAAAACAATACTGATGGCGATTTCATCAAGTTAGTCAACACGGTATTCGTCAAGTTCATTCAAGACTAGATAATGGTTGGTGATTTCTCTTCCTAGGGATTCTCGACGAATAGTGCTTGCAAGAATCTTATGTTATAGGAGTAGCATGGTATAGCCACTAAATAGTCAGTAAATAGAGGAACATGTAATATGGTATAGTAGTAGCATAATGGTAATAGTCAGTAGATAGTCAGTAGATAGTAGATGGTTGTATGTCCCTTGATACATTCATGCCTCCTGGTGTACATCCTTTTGTCACCTTTTGTCCACATTTTGTCCACGTTTTCTCACCTTTTGTCAGCCTTTTGTCACCTTTTGTCAGCCTTTTGTCACCTTTTGTCACCTTTTCATACCATCATCAGTCGACGTGCAACCAAAGCTGATGACCAAAACACTTGAGTTTTCCAAGTTCGCGTACCTCTCTCGTTGCTGCGTAATGAAGCACTAGGTCCATTTCAATTACCCAAACAAGAAGAAATCTGGGATGCAAATGGCCCGAAGTGGTTTATCATGTATATAAAGAGCCAAATCGGGTTTTACTAATTTTCAAGGAATATATTGGGATATTGGCTATAGGGCTTATTGGAATATTTTATTTTCCTGCATACCGCCATCAGACTTAATTTACCTACTACTGATATTCATCAATGGCTTGTTGAAAGGTACTCTGGAACTTAACTTAACAAAGCCTTGAATACATACAGGAACAAATAAACACCTTCATAAAACATGTAGTACACGCTATAGTGTAGTATATAGTGTAGTATATGCTATAGTGTAGTATATATTATAGAATATATAGAGTATGTAGATATGTATGAGTCGAGTAGTGTTAGACTCTTGTTGAACGTTATGTACTATGTTATCTATTTTGTTCGTTGATGATTCCTCAGAAAGAGGAACCAGTGCGATTTATATAACAATTGAGGAACTTACCAGTAAAAACTCTTCACCAGGACAATGGTGAAGCCATCATGGTAAGAAGTACTATGATGGCCATAACAAACGCCGTATTAAATCCTGGCCGTATTAAATCCTGGCCATAATACATCCTGGCCCTAGTTAGTATCGGGCAGGGAGACTTCATAATACCTCCGTAGCCAGATTACTACCTATGATAGATCTGACAAGTAGTTGTTGATTAAGATACAGACTATCCATAAGTACAGGAGGATTCAGAGGTACAGTTAGTGGAGTATTCAAGTAGAGTATACTATAGGGTGAGTGGATGGGGATATACTGTTGTAGCTTTTTTTCTTTCTCCATCAATAGAATCCATTTATAGTATTTATTGATGCATATACATACAGCACCCTACATATAAATAATACATAATTTTTGAGCATATACCCATTTAAAACAGCATAATCTTTTTCAAAGTCATTAAATATAAATATCATACTACTATACCCATCCAATTAGAATGTAAAGCATGCCCCCAATTAGAATGTAAAGCAGGCACAATTAAAGCGTAAAGCAGGACTAATAAGAAAATGAAGCAGGCCCCCAAAATATATTCTCTTGTGTGCATTGTGTGTGTTTGTCTTGGTGGTTGCTTTGGCCGTGGTCAGTTGACCAGCAGGGCAGAACTTGTGACTTGCTCCTGGAGAATCACACATTATCATTTAAGGTATGGGTTGCGTGATGAACAAGAAATCAGGGACTGAGTATTCAAATATGAAGGTTTGGGGGTGGATACAGAGGCAAGTTTGGGGAACTCAAAAGATTTTGTGGACTCAGAAGGTATGGACCGAACTGGGGGATAGTAGAGAGTGGTAGAAAATGGATTATGGAGAAGACTTTAGGTGTGGAAAGTATTAGGGTGATGATTGGAGTAGGATAGCACTACTCTATACGATAGTACTACTCTATGCTTTATGATAGTACTACTCTATTATATTTCAAACCACACTAACAAACTTAAACAATCCAATGATTCAATGTCTCGTACTTATGACATAAAAATTGCTAAGGATCAAGGATTTGAAATAAACTGTTTATGTGAAGTCTTTATTAAATAATAACTTATTGATCTTTAATTTAAATAACATATTAATTTCTATTATAATAACTAATACTTGTAAAGTTATTATATATGTGAATTTGGATTGTATATGTGTAAATATACTGTTTATAATATTTGCTATTACCCTAATATGTCACTGGCATTTGAATGGAGTAACTCTACTAGAAACTTGCTTAAGAGTTCTCCACCTGTGTGCAGTTCTGGTACCTCATAAGTACCATTAAATGTCTTTTTGGTTACAATAGAGGCAGCAAAACTGACCAGAGTAAATCTGATGGTTTGAAAGCTTTTAATAACTTTAAGAACTGGTTGGTGCAGGAAGCTACCCATAGAGGTATCAAAGCCTAGGCCGTCTGATCTGACAATGACCATCCATCATTTTAAAGTACCATTATATGATTAATGTATGTGTTTGTTTATCATTGATACGATACTACCCGAATATATGTTTTCAACACACGGAGTCAAGGTACTACGTAGTGTTGGATATAGGCCAGGGATGCACTATATGCAGGTCATATATTAGTGGATAACTATTAAACGTGGCTTTGACTCGTATTAAAAGATTTTGGTCTTGTAAGGTACAACTTACATATCCCTGTCAAACAATATAATAAAACATATGTTGAAATATATATGATTGACCATGGCTCCATTGTGAGATCCTGGTGTATATGCAGTACCTATACCTTGCACCGTGTCCAACGACCACCACGCGTGCCAGACCAAAAATGATTGGAGGGCAGTTTGATGGGATGAAGGTTTCTTTGAAATATTAAAGAGGGAACTACTTTTTTTGTGGGTATTGAGGATATTGAATTTATGCATTGGTTGGTATGGATTTTGCAGTCGCTACCAAAGTGCGAAGATGCAAAAAACTGAGAACCTAGGCATAAAGAGAACCCCCAAAACACGAAAGCTAAACACCAAAGCAAGAAACAAAACAAACAAAACAAACAAACAAACAAACAAACAAACAAACAAACAAACAAACAAACAAACAAACAAACAAACAAACAATTACACTAGGAAGAGTTTCCGAATCCGAAATTTTCCGAAACCCCAGAGTTTCTGAGGCCACTGTAATTGTTAGGTCGTAAGTCAGTGGTCTAGCTATTGAGGTATTATGAAGCCTCGCCGTCTAAGCTTAACTAGGCCTATTGTATAAGGCCATCTAGCAGTCAAGCAGTCCAGCAGCCTAGCAGCCTAGCAGCCTAGCAGTCTAGCAGTCTAGCAGTATATGCAGCCACATAATCTTCCATCATGTTGATTAAAGCAAGTTGATATGTACAGGCTCTCTATATCTGGAAATGTTATTATGTCTTCCCATTTCAACTATACCATATGGGTTAGGTTAGTGGTCAGTAGTCTGTTTGAGTCAGTTTGAGTAGTCAGAAGTAGTAGTGGTCTGTTTCAATAGTCAGCCAGTAGGAGTAGTAGTCAGTAGTAGTAAGTGGTCAGTAGTATTTAGTAGTAGTAGTCAGTAGTAGTCAGTAGTAATCAGTAGTAGTCAGTAGTAGTCAGTAGTAGTCAGTAGTAGCCAGTAGTAATCAGAAGCAGATAGAAGTAGTAGTAGTAGTCAGTAGTAGTAAATTTCAGCAATCAGAGGTAGTGGTCAGTAGTAGTAATAGTACCACAGTAACATACTAGTAGTAGTCAGTGGTAAGAAATAGTCACTCGTATTCAGAAGAAGTAGTAGTCAGTAGTGAAGTAGTAGTCAGTAGTAAGCTACAGTGTTTTTCAAAACTATTCAAAGCAGCGCAACAAAATGTTTCGTACTCCTTCACACAGTCTTTCAAACCAAATGGCGTGATGCTTCACACCAACTTTCATTGCAATTCAATCTTCTGAAATCTTAAATCTGGAGGTTTGCCTGATATGTACTACATTTGGGAGTCTTTTAATACCAATCAAAGGTCAAAACGGACGGAACTGAACTGGTTTCCTTGCTTTCGATAACACCTTTTGGTTTGAAAGACTGTACGAAGGAGTACGAAACATTTTGAATTATTGGTTTGAACCATACTGTCTTCTTGATTTGATTTTGCCGCGCTGGTTTGAATACTTTTGAAAAACACTGTATATATAAGTAGTAAATAGCAAGTAGCAGTAGTAGTAATCACTAGTATCCAAAAGTAGTAGTAGTAGCAGTCATTTATAAATAGTAAATAAGTAGTAAGTCATCTATAAGTAGTAAGTAGTAAGTGTTATGTTCTTTATAACGTGTGTTAACCTAAACTTGTATTTGTTGATGGTTCCGCAAAGAGAGAACCGTAGTGGCTTATAAAACTTTGAGAGAAACGTGGAACCAAAAAACTCTCCACTAGAACAATTAGCCATCATTGTACATTGCAAACTCCACTATGACTATTGCAAACTCCACTATGATTATTGCAAACTCCACTATGATGGCTGCAAATGCCGTATCACGCCCATCATTGTACTTCGTACATTGTAGGCTTCATAATGTCTCTATAGGTAGAGCCCTGCCTATCGTGGATCTAACAATAGTAGTGTAGTAGTAGTAGTAGTCAGTTTCAATAGCCAGTAATGAGAAACAGACAGTAGTAGTCAGTTTCAATAGCCAGTAATGAGAAACAGACAGTAGTAGTCAGTTTCAATAGCCAGTAATGAGAAACAGACAGTAGTAGTAGTAAGTTATATATAAGTAGTAGTGTAGTATAGGGTACCATAGAACAGTGTATTAGTAGTTGAAGATTTGATGTAGAGTAGCATTAGCTTAGCATTAGCTATAATACTAGTATAATACACGCACCTGAGCAAGATCAGGTAGTTCTGGAGCAAAATGAGGTAGTCTGGAACAAAATAAAGAAATCAAAACAGTATCTGTGTCTTGAAACTGGAACTATGAGTTGGCAAAGATCGATGGTAACATGGCGCCTCTTGGATCCCGTCATTATTACTATATTGGAATAGCTTATAGCTTGATGTATTGCGCAGGCAATTGTGGTGACCCTGCTGAGTTCGACATAGTGGGTTACTTCGCTATCACCATGAACACATGCTAGACGGGTATCTTGGAGTACACACATGTTCACTTTTGGTCCCAATAACACTGCTACTGATTTGATGTTGGATGAACATTTTGTACGAGGCACGAGAGATACAATTTCAAATCATCACAGTTAATACTTAATAGATTACAACATATAACGGCCCCGATACAACGTAAATCAAACTCACATATAATGTAAAGCAGGCCCCTAAATAGAGCGTAAAGCCGGGCCCATTAAAGAACTAGAGCTGGTTATAACACAAAGCAGTAGCAATGTGGTCACAAAGGCAGGCATAAACGATAAATATATACGAGTTGAATATTATAAACAAAAAAACAATCATGTTAATGTTATTGTTACAGTGGTCAGAAGTAGTCAGTAGTATTAGTGTAGTATTAGTGTAGTATTAGTGTAGTATTAGTGTAGTATTAGTGTAGTATTAGTGTAGTATTAGTGTAGTATTAGTAGTAAGTGTTATGTTCTTTATAACGTATGTTAACCTGAACTTGTATTCGTTGATGTTTCCGCAAAGAGAGGAACCGAAGTGGCTTATATAACTTTGAGAGAAACGTGGAACCGAAAAACCCTCCACTAGAACAATTAGCCATCATAGTACTTCATCATTGTACGAAGTAATATGATGGCCATTGCAGAATCCACTATGATGACTGCAAATTCCATATCACAGCCATCATAGTACTTGGTACAATGATGGACTTCGTACAATAATGGCCTGGCCATTGTTGGGATCAGACATCGTAGGCTTCATAATGTCTCTCTAGGTAGTGTGTTACATATAGTGGATCTAACAGTAAGTTATATATAAGTAAGTAGTAAGTAGTCAGTAGTCACTAGTATGTAACATAGTAGTACTTAGTCAGTAGTCGCTAGTATGCAGTATAGTAGTACTTAGTCAGTAGTCAGCAGTAAGTTATATATAAGTAGTAGTGGTCAGTAGTAGTAAGTGGTCACTAGTATTTAGTAGTAGTAGTCAGTAGTAGTCAGTAGTAGTCAGTAGTAGTCAGTAGTAGTAAATAGTAAGTAGCAGCAGCAGCAGTAGGAGTAGTAGTCAGTAGTAGTCAATTCCAGCGATCAGAGGTAGTGTTCAGTGGTAGTAGTAGTACCACAGTAACATACTAGTAGTAGTCAGTGGTAAGAAGTAGCCACTAGTATTCAGAAGAAGTAGTAGTCAGTAAAAGTAGTCAGTAGTCAGTAGTATTCGTGTAGTATTTGTGTAGTATTAGTGCAGTAGTCAGTGGTTAGAAGTAGCCACTAGTATTCAGAAGAAGTAGTAGTGTAGTAGTAGTCAGTAGTCAGTAATCAGGAGTCAGTAGTCAGTAGTCAGTAGTCAGTAAAAGTAGTCAATAGTAGTAGTCAGTAGTCAGTAGTAGTAGTCAGTGGGAATATGTTATGTCTCGGTTACGTTCCCTCGTCATCATTACATTTCGATTTTCCAGTTCTGAATCAGTCACTCCACCGCGGTTCCGTGGACATCACAGAGACCCTCCTCAGGAGTCTCACAGCGGCTTTAGCAGCCCACCAAACTCCCTTCAGCAGAAGTAAATTATTTTGACCAAAACTTAAGGAATCTCGCATCCAAGAAGTTCGGGTCTATGCTAATACAAACTGTCTCATCAGTTCCCCAATGCGAGGGATTCCCAGGTGTACAGTGTTTTTCAAATCTATTCAAACTAGCGCGGCAAAATGTTTCAAACCACACTAACAAAATTGAACAAGCCAATAATTCGAAAAGTTAGTGTTTTTAATATTTAATAAAGACTTCACATAAATAGTTTATTTCAAATCCTTGATCCTTAGATATTTTTAAGTCATTTAGTACAAAAGTTTTTGAATTATCGGTTTGTTTTAATTTTGCTAGTGTGGTTTTAAACAATTGCCGCGTTAGTTTGAATAGTTTTGAAATACATTGTAACCAAAAATTCGCTTAAAGTTCCCTCAAAGTTCCCTTAAAGTTCCCTTAAAGTTCCCTTAAAGTTCCCTTAAAGTTCCCTTAAAGTTCCCTTAAAGTTCGCTTAAAGTTCACTGCACCTCAGGACATTACAAAAGTCAAGTCACCAGTCAGTGGCTGCAAACTTTCATCAGTTCATTTCAACGCTCGGCTGAACATCCCCAAGCTGAAATCACCATCATTCGAGCTGGAGAAATGCTGTTAAATTCTTCTTATGACGTTGAGTACTAAGTCATCTATTTTGTTCGTTGATTCTAGGGAAGACGGTAACACTCTAAGAATGACGACAAATTCCACAGCTCCGGTACCAAGGGTAAGAGCCAAGTGGTGAATAGCCAAGACAAAGGCCAATCCGTAATAGATGAAAACGCCCAAAGAAAAGTTCTCAACAAGAGTAAGACGATTGGTTGCGACCTCCATGTTATGTTCCAGTTACGTCTGGTACTCTGGTTCTTATGTTCAACAAGGATCTAGCAGAATAGTAGTCAGAAGTCAGTAAAAGAAGTCAGTAAATGTAGTCAGTAAATGTAGTCAGTAAATGTAGTCAGTAGTCAGTAAAAGTAGTCAATAGTGGTGCAGTAGTGTAGTAAATAGTAAGTAGTGTAGTATTAGTGTAGTATTAGTAGTGTAGTAGTAGTCAGTAGTCAATAGTCAATAAAAGAAGTCAGTAAATGTAGTCAGTAGTCAGTAGTGGTGTAGTAAATAGTAAATAGTAAGTAGTATAGTGTGGCAGTAATAAATGGGTGTAGATGACTTGACTGGATGTGAACAGAACATTGGACAGCGATGACTCGGGTTGAGCTGACCCTAAGGACCTCTTCGATTTGCTTGGTCACCTCACATGTCAAATTTTCAAGTACTCTTTCAAATTCTGTGCTCCAAATCCGCGGTCCAACTCCGTGATCTCCAAATCCCCGGTCCAACTCCGTGCTCCAAATCTCCGCCTCGAGCATCCACACTCTGTTCAAGGAAACAGCTAGGATCTCCAGTGTAATTAGTACTTTTAAAAGCTGATTTGAGTCATTTCAATCTACATAGAGCAGTTCTTATAGGCTCAAAAATCCACCTACTTTGAAAAGGCCTGGCCTATCGGACTTCTGGAACCTTTTTTCTGCCTAGAAATGTTGTCTCCGCAATACACCTACTCCTTCATTCACCTTTTCTATCCTGCTTCTTTTGCATCTTCATCATGCGATGCATTTGCTTCTTCAACCGGTTTTTTATTCTGGATTTTCCTTTAAATCCTTTGGGGAGGTACCGACTTTTACTTCTTACCCTTCACTCTATACTGAGCCCTTTTTACGTCTTACCCTTCACTCTATACTGATCCTCGTTTTACATCTTAACCTTCACTTTACCCTTA
Organism: Metschnikowia sp. 01-655c1; assembly: GCA_002370185.1. Taxonomy (NCBI): domain Eukaryota; kingdom Fungi; phylum Ascomycota; class Pichiomycetes; order Serinales; family Metschnikowiaceae; genus Metschnikowia; species Metschnikowia sp. 01-655c1. The sequence continues at coordinate 13,452 of NKZO01001731.1, forward strand.
TGATAATTTTAATTAAACTAACCCCGGTCCAATTCTGTTGCATTCTAGCATCTGCAGCTTACCAAGTATGCTCTGAACTTGACAACTTGACAACTACTGAGGGCATTCTTACGACTAGACGGGTACATGAGTACTGGTATAGCTACTATCATTATTATGTTGGCATTAAGTACAAATCGGAGTCAGTCGTGGATCATGGATCATGGATCATGGATCGTGGATCGTGGATCGTGGAGGGGATCATGGATCAGTGAATCAGTGAATCAGTGAATCAGGAATCATGGAATCAGTGGATCAGGAATCAGTGAACCCACTAAATCAGTGAATCAGTGCATCATTAAATCATTGAATCATTGAATCAGTGGATCAAAATCGATGGTTCATTGAACCAAAAATCAGGATCATGTTCACTGGTAGGGTCTAGGAGAAGCCGTCGCAGAGCACCTCGTCGAAAATCGACAGGTACTCGTGGGCCAGGGAAATCAGCAACTTCTGGCGTTTTGGACTGTGCCCCATATCGAGGTCCGGCTTGTCGTAGTCGTAGTTATCGATGGAGTTGAGCGAGAGCAAAGACGAGGGGCTCGTCAACGAGCCGTAGTCCAAGCGGTCCACTGACCGGTAATCCAACTCCCCTTTCGAGCTCTGGCCTGATCCCAGTCCCAGAGGTATTTGAGACTGAGGTATTTGAGACTGAGATATTTGACACTGAGATAATTGAGACTGAGGTATTTGAGACTGAGATAATTGAGAATGAGATAATTGAGACATCGGCCCAGAGAACTGAAGAGACTGGTTCTGCACAGGTTGACCCATCTCTCTCTTCAGAGTCATCAGAGTCATCTTCAAACTCATGGGGTTCAGAGACATCTTCAGCGAGTCGCCCGAAGGATGGATATTGTTCAAGGCAAAATCATCCAAGATCTCCTGTTTAATCCTCTTCTCACAGCACTCCGAATACTCATCGTCCTTCTTCCCAAACACATCGTGGCCATCGCTGGAAAACACCAGGTTCATCAGCGGCAGCTGCGACTCCAGATCCACCGGGCCACACAACACATCTCGATACGGCCTCAACGTGGCCTCGTAATCCTGGCACTCGGCAAGCGAGTCGGTATCGATGGATGCAGGCAAGAGAAACCGCAAGATATCCGTCAAATGCGCCAACTTGGCCTCCACCTCCGTCAAGTGGGCCCTGGTCAATGGTGACCTGATTGTACGCGGCAGGTACGAGCAACACCACTTGTGCTGGATACACTTCAGGCACTTTGGTGATTCTTTGGAGCACTTGAGTTTACGTTTGCGGCACAGGTCACACGCCTGTTCAATCACCAGCGTCCCAAGGTCCGCAGAAGCGCCAGAAGCGTCAGAAGTGCCAGAAGTGCCAGAAATTAACACTGGTCCAGGGCCAGAAACTGCACCAGAAACTGCACCAGAATTGGTAGAGTTTGGAGCATTCGAGCCTGGGACTGGGGCCGAATTTGGAGCACTTATTGTGGGTGTATAATTGACATTGCCTGACGGCTTCACCCCCGTACACTCGCCATTTGTGATGGAGCCATTGGTAATGGAGCCATTGGTGATGGAGAGAAGGTATTCATCGTCAATGGGTTGGAGTTTGGGCGATACCTCTTCCTGCTTGACTATAGCCAGAAAATCCATCTTGGTTTAAGTTTGAATTAATTTGGATTTAAGCTCGATTGGATTTAAGCTCGATGGATTTAAGCTTGATGGATTTAAGCTTTATTGGATAAGTTGTTTCAGATTGGCGTTTCACTTTGTTTCACTTTGTTTCAGGATGTTCGTGGTTTCGAGTCGACTTGGGATATTCTGGAGATTTGCCGTTTTGTTTGGGTTTTTGTTTGTTTTGGTTCGGTTTGTATTTGTTTGTTATGGTTTTGTTCGGTTTGTTTGGTGACTTGAGGTTGGCTGAGGTTGGCGTGGTCTTAGATCAACGGTGAGCGAGACAGATCAAACGAGACACAATTGACAGCAACGGGAGGAACACACGCAAATATAGCAAACAAAGCAGAAGCAAACGAAGCAAACGAAACAGAAAAGACACTGAAATTAGGCTGAAACAAGTCGTCTTCAAGCAAGCACCTTGGTTTAAATTTTTCGTTGGTTGTGCTGGAGAGGGGTATGGTCTGCCGCATGCAGGTTGCGTATATATGCTATGCGCTTGGACGTCCGGGAGCAACCTTGCGTTGGGCCCGCCGGGTTGCACCACAAGACCGAGGTTCGGCCGGGGTTAGTTTTGATGCTTTGCGGGAGGCCCAAAATGGCCTTTTGGAAAAGTCCGCTTGCCCGCTGGACCGAGTTGGGCCTTGTTATGTGGGGTCCTGCACACTGCCTATCGCCAACCCAACAACTATGAGATCACGGAATAACTCGCGCAGAAAAATTTTCAGATTCTCCTGCAGATAGTCCCTCGAGCGCCTGGCGTACTGCAGACAGTCGGCCACGCCTCGGAGTTCTTCCGACTAATCACACCGCGACAACGTGCTCGGGGAACTTTTCGGCCGAGATCAACACACCAGACAAAGAGACAACCCACAGGACAACAAGACAGACAAACGGGACAACCAGGACAAGAATTAGACAAAGACAAGACAAAGACAAGACAAAGACAAGACAAAAAACTGGACAAAAATTGGACAGGACTAGACAGAAGTCAACAGAAACTAGACAATCCAAAATAAATGGATCAAAATGTCTCCTTGAATAACCTCATTCCAACTCGAGGCCTTGAATTGGCTTGTTTCACTTCAGCTTTGCAGCCCCCCTGTGGTTATGACGTTGGCGTCCTGCACCAGCCCATGGGGTGTCTGCAGGACAGCCCGCGTATCTGCAGGAGACAACATCAATGGACGAAGCAATACCAGGGCTCACAACTCTTGACAATGTCAGGAGCACACGAAGACTAAGAACGAGGCATTAGCATGCTTCCATATGTAGGTCCTAACATCCGTACACCCCATCCAGAACAATCCATTCACCAATTGGCACTTGTCAGTCTCAATTTGGAATTGGCTCGGCTAGCAAATGAAATTTCCCAATTCGGCAATGCTTCCAATAATACTAGTCACGTGACCGGGGGCCCCTTTTCTTGGGGCATGAATTCCCTACTGAGACTGGAACGTGGGATACTGGTATATGCAGGTACCACGTGGATCAGCAACCCAGAGATCCCCTATCCTCCAGTTTCCGTTTCAGAAATGTTTCAGAGTGTTTGAGTTTGTTTCAGTATTCAGTATTCAGTATTCCAGTATTCAGTATTCAGGATGTCAGTATTCCAGTATTCCGGTGTTTTAGGATTGTTTCAGGATTGTTTCAGATTTTGAGTGGTGGCACGTGCTTCGCACGTGACGTGAAGCGCCAAAGGTTCGTTTTAGATTGTAGTTTCTCAGGATTACAGGCCTCCAGTATTTCGTATTCAGTGATTCAGTGATTCAGGATTGATTCAGTATTGATTCAGTATTGATTCAGGATTGTTTCAGAATTGTTTCAGAATTGTTTCAGTATTGTTTCAGTATTGTTTCAGGCTTGGGCACGTGCGAAGCACGTGAACCATCACGCGACCTATCACGTGCAGTATCACGTGACTAGACACTATCATCATGGTACACAAAAAGAGCCTTTTTTGGGTCTCGAGGCGCCAGCTTCACATACTGCTCATCATCAGGAGGCCCCTCCAATAGCTTATTAGTACTCAACATACTCTGGACGCTCAAAACCACCGACTCGATGCCACAGGCCGGCGTCCAATCATCCCCCAAGATGTTTAGGCAGATATGGCCGTTGGAATAAATATGTGGATGCACCGGAATATCATGAGACTCATCTGAAACAAACTTGACCAGTGGCGAATCCACGGGGTAATTCTGGGGAATGGCAATGGTAAGGAGAAACACGGCGCCTGCGTATAAGTCGTTGGGGACGGAGACGAGGACACGGTAGTCCTGCACAGAGCACGACGGAAGGTACTCTATGCCCGGGGACCTCGATGCCATTGCTGCCTTGAGCTCCTTGAGGAGGCGGCGGGAAAACGGATGGGACATGGATTTGGGGAGTTAGAAGTAGCGTGCGGTGTATCTGCAAAAAATACATGTAGGCAGGAAAAGAAGCGTATCTGCAGTCCTGAGGGACTTATCTGCAGTATGTCGTTATTTACGTGCAGGAATCCGGGGTAACGTGTCCCGTCATCCCCCACTCGCCACACCAAGCTCTCTTAACACCGGTGTGGAATATTATATATATATATATATATATATATATGTATAGGCCCGTACACCACGAGGGGGAAAGTAATAAGGGATATTATATGCAGGTGTCTTGTCTTGTCTTGTCTTGTCTTGTCTTGTCTTGTAGTTATTGGTATTGGTATTAGTATTAGTATTAGTATTGGTAATTGTATTTAAATCATCTAGTAGTGGTTGTGCAGGACACGACTTTGATAGCTAAGTAAGTGTATTTCCCAGCCGTTCGTCTCGTACAATTCTGAAACATCCATGTTTCACCGGGCGGGGTGCAGCTAAAGACGTAGGGGTGGTGGCAAATCGTATGCAGGCTCGGGGTATATAAGTAGCGCACCCCCCTCCCTTAAAGTGTTAGGAAAAATCCTATGAGCGCTAGAATTGAGTACTCAGTGCTTATGGATCCTACTAACGAGGCCAAGCGGGAGCGCGGCCTCAAACCGTAACCATGCCATTGGCATGGCAACGCCGGATGCATAAGAAGGGATGCAGACGCCGTGGAGAATCCGAATCGGGATTCAAAAGAGCCAATAGGATTCACTTGTGAATCCTATCCGGATGGCTGGCTGTTGTTCCTTACGGCAGCCGAGAAGTATATAGAACTTACAGGTTCGACTGATTCGAAGGTCTTCAGGGGTTCCTCTTAGTCATACAACCGTATACTAATATACAGCTGATATATAACTTTGTTTCATATCCCACCGACCTGCTTAAAAGTTCTAACATAAAGAAGTTAAAGCAGGTCGTTAGGATATCAAAGTTCTATATCAAAGTTCTATATCAGATGTGTATTCAAAGTTCTAGATCACATGATATTCAAAACAAAGTTCTATATCAGATGTATATTCCAATACTTCAATATGACTTAGGGAAGCCTTGAAGATTAATCTAAGCAGGCAGATGTGCTAGTTCTAACTACTTACTTGCTGCTTCAAATCCCATTGGCACTTCTAAATAGCGCATGCATGTCTTCTTATACATCTAGTGTGTCATATCATGATGAAGTGGTTATACATCTAGTGTCTCATATTATGATGAAGTGGTTATACATCTAGTGTGTCATATCATGATGAAGTGGTTATACATCTAGTGTGTCATATCATGATGAAGTGGTTATACTTGAGGCTGAGCCCAAGCCAAGCATCGTCGTTAGAATCCACTATCACTGAGTACTCCTTGAAGCCGGAAGTACTCAATGATTTCGTGGAACTCCGTAACACCAAGTTGGTGTACCGACACTATGCAGGGCTCTACTTCATCGTGCTGATTGATCTCATAGATAACGAACTCAGCCACTTGGAGTCCATCCACTTTTTCGTGGAGATCTTGGACAACCACTTCGACAATGTGTGTGAGCTTGACTTGGTGTTTAACTTCTCCAAGTTGTATGTGATAGTGGACGAGTTGTACTTGGGGGGAGAACTCCACGAGATCCTGAAGAACCGCATTTTGCAAAGACTCCAGTTCTTGGATACATTGGCCACGTAGAGTGGACTATGCTTTTTATAGAGCTTATTAGAATAGGGCTGATTGGCTACTTCAGGGCTCATAACCATGAATCCTCATATTCGTTTGATACTACTGATTTACTGGTTGGTACTGGTTGGATACAGTACTGGTTGGATACAGTACTGATTGGATACAGTACTGATTAAACTATCAAAGGCTGGAACATTTTTATCAAACCTCATTACTGGTTGACCGATTCATACTGACATTGCTTGATGACTATGACTGGCCGGTACTGACTGATTACTGACTTGTACTGATTTATTGTGGATTCATTGTCGATACATTAGTGACTGAATGTCTGATTCAATGAATGTTGATAGATTATTACTGATACATTGATTCATATTGGCTGGTACTGATTAGACTGTGGATGAAACCAACTGGCAAGAATCCATGTGAGAGCCGAAAAGCGGTGGACTTGGATCTCCATAGTCTTTTCAAACGGCAGAGGAAACAAGTTGATGTTTGAACACGGGGAACGAATTATAGGTATGATTTTGAATGCTCCAGAAAGTGGTTTTTGATCGAATCAATCGTATCTGGCACTCACAGCCAGACGTCAAGGTCCTTGGCTGTCGTACCATGGTGACTAAGGAGACAGCGAATGGCCATTGTTACGATTAGAAAGTGTTTGCTCAAAATACTGAAATAGCTGGTGCACTCACGAAGGTGGATCTGACACTGGGCCTACTGGGTTTTATTTCCCAATCCAAAATCCAAGCTTTAGTGGTCATGGAATTTTTCTAACATTTTACTGGTCGAATTATCATGCGACCTGGCGGTC